>CM048818.1:14615522-14773507 GCA_026586065.1 Dioscorea zingiberensis
ACTTATTAGAATTTAGACTTTTAATCATAATAAAAATTTAATCATAGTAAAAAAATATTTAAACTATTTTAAAATTTTCAGGAATATTTAAAAAAAAATTGTATCTTTATAGAAGTATATTAGCATTTAGAGGGATATATTACAAACACATTGTACTAATTTTCTCTTATTTCATCAATTAGTTTGACACCATCAAAGATTAACTTAACTACATGAGCATTTAAGAAAAAAAAAACTGATTTGTAGAGATAAACAAATATTATAACTTTAGGTTTTATATTTAACCAAAGTTAAAGTTTGAAACTTTAGTCAAGGGGGTGACAAGTAAAATAAAAATAAAAGAGGGGTTATGAGGTATTATTGAAAAGTGAGGGAGTGGTAAATGATTTGGCTATTTTTCAGAGGGTGGCAAGTAAAAAACTCTTGAATTTTTCATGGTATGTCAATTTGTGACTATTGAAAACATAAATTATAATTAAAAAAATTAAAATTCAAATTACATGCTCGACATATTCACAGATAAATTTAAATCTTAAAATAATTTGAGTAATTATACCTTAAAAAAATTAAAATTCAAATTACATGCAAAGCACGCGCATTATACTAGCATATATATAATTGTAATGTGATGCTAGAATACCAATTCAACCTCTTCGGTATGTTTAAAAATATTTTGTAAAGAAAATAACTTCAAGTCCCATGTGATCCATGTGGATGAAGATAATAATGTCCAAGTGATATCCCTTCTAGATCTTTTCCAAACACCCCATCAAGTATTTGTCTATGCATGTGATGTGATGTCTAGAATAGCCCTTCTAGATCTTCGGCTTGCTAGAATAAGTTGAATAACCTTCAATCTTCATGGCCATTTATGTACTAGACATGTCACATATTAGAATTTGAATATCAAATCTTGAATTATTTTTAATATATAAAACCATAATAGGTATTTGTAAAATATAAAAATAAATTAAGTTTATGAAGAAAATTGATATTTACTTTATTAGTTTATTTACATAAATTCTCTTTTAAAGTTTATAATCTATTTGGAAAATTTTCAATTGAATTTTATACTTATAAATGAGCAAGGAGTTGAATTTTTCATGGTATGTCAATTTGTGACTATTGAAAACATAAATTATAATTTTTAAAAAAATTCAAATTCAAATTACATGCTCGACATATTCACAGATAAGGGCCTGTTTGGATACAAAATAAAATATTACGGCATAATTTTATTATGTAGGAAGTGAATAGGATTACTACAGAAATTCTGGCATATTTTTTTCCTACAGAATGAGTGTTTGGCTACCTAAATAAAAAATTATTACATAAATTATTACATATTTTATTCCTACAGAATGAATGTTTGGTAACATAATAAAAAATTATTACATAATATAAAAAATAGCCGTTGGATTATAATTCAAAAAATAGCCGTTAAATATTCAAAAAATAGCCGTTAAAAAGTAGTCGTTATAATTCTAACCGTTATAAGCTTGTTCTATTTATATACAACATGACTTCTTGGCACTATACAAGCTCATTTTCTTTAGTCCAAAATTTTTACTCTTCTAGCCACTAGTTTAAACATGGATTCTTTTATAAATCATTGGAGGAAGAAGAATGAAGACGATGATGTATTCATACTCAGCAATTTGCCGACTCGGTGTCCTGCAACTTCAAACCAGACAAAGATCATACATCCATACTTTACAGTGCTTTATATGTACAAGAAATCGAAGGTCATGATGGCGTTGTAGAGAGAATTTCAATGGAGCCTCACATATTTCGAGCACTTGTCGATCGCTTAAGAGAAAGATCTCTCCTCCACAACTCGAAAAGGACAACAAATGAGGAACAAGTAGCGAGCAGTTTATGTACACTCTTGCACATAATGCTAGTAACAAGTGGATGTACAAGAGCTGATTTCAACATTCGATGTAAGCGGTTAGTCGTTATTTTGGTAAAGTACTTAAAGGTACGCCAATCGACTTGCTTTCGTGAATATATACAACCTCCGTCAACAATTACATAAGGTTATTGTAATAGCGTAAAAATTTTTCCCATATTTTTAAGGTATGTAAAGCTTTTATATTATGAAATTGAAAGTAAAAATTCACTTAATTTTTCTTTATTAATTTTATTTTTATGTTTCTTCGCTTTAGGATTGTGTTGGCGCAATTGATGGAACACACATTCCTATCACTATTTCTCCTGCATTGCAAGACCCTTACGTAAATGTAGAAACAAACACTATCACGAGAATGTTATGGTTATGTGATTTTGATCTACGCTTTGTATATGTAATGAAGCCGATGGGAAGGTTCAGCTCGATGCTAGGATACTCCAACGTCACTGAACAAGGTTTTGAAGTCCCAAGGGTAAATATTATCTCGTGGATCTCGGATATGCAAATACCCCAAATTTTATCGGCACCATACAGAGGTGTCCGTTATCATTTGTAGGAGCAAGGACGAGCTCAATGTAGACCGACCAATTATAGAGAACTGTTTAATCTGCGTCATGCTTCATTAAGGAATCATATTGAACGCATCATCGGCATTTTGAAGATGAGATTTCCGATACTTAAAGTTGCAACATTTCACCCGATTGACTCTCAAACTGATATAGTAGTTGCTGCTTGTGTGTTGCATAACTTCATCCGTATACACAATGGTGCAGATATTGTTGAAGAATGTAATGATGAAGCCGAGGAAACTATTTTACCTGATGGAGATGATACATACGGAGAAGATGTCGACAGCATGAACTCTGAGCGAAATGCAGGGGCTCGTAAGAGAGACGAAATAGCATTACAAATGTGGGAGGACTATTGCAACTATCGCCGAGCTAGAACTTAAATGATGCATTAGGTTATTAATGTTGGTTTCTTCAATATCTGATGTATTAGGAGTTTATTTGATGTATTAGGAGTTTCTTCAATATATAATGTATTAGGAATTTATTTTTGAGTTTGGTTGCTTCAATATCTGATGTATTAGGAGTTTCTTCAAAAATATGATCACTATTTAGAAATCTCCAAACATTTGTTCATTCCTGTTAAGAATATATAACTATGAACAAAATATCCAATGTCACCTATGTTAAAATACATAACCATAATGTAAATACATGACCATACCAAATCCATAACCATATCCATATCCATAACCATAATGAAGTACATAACCATAATGAAAAAGCAAAGCACATAACGAAATTTCCCTTAGTCCATTTTCTGGAACATCATTTTGAGCCATGGCACTCTATCCTCCTCATCAAAACACAAGAAGAGTTCACGATAACTCTTATCTTTAACGAAGATTTGGGTAGCTTTGAACATTTCTTCACCGGTAAACATGTGTTTCATTGTGTTAAACACCTTCATGCAATCTCCTATTGTATGCTTCTCTACAACTTGAGTAGTCTTGATTACATCGATAAAATCTTGATTCTCACGCTCTCGAAAAGCAATGTATTTGTCCATGTTGAATGATGAATCCTGAGGCTTTTTTCCCTTTCGTTCCCTTTTTCTTCTCTGTCCATCATGATCTCCTATTCCCCGGTGCAATTCACTACTTGAACCTTGAGTTTGAGGGACATGTGGTTGTGTGCAAGGAGGTTCCACTTGCACATTATAATCCTCCTCTGGCTCGGTATTGGTGATGCTTGGATTGGATAGTTTGGAGTAACTGAGTTGGGGTTGAGATGACGACCGGTGATTCGTAAATAACTTCATAATCTTCTATACCACGATAAGCGTTTACCTTCAAAGATATCTCCCTATACATTGTTAAAAAAATAGCTCGTTAGTAAAAAGTAAAAAATAAGATAAAAGCAAAATATTAGAAAATATGTCCTTACCCTCATAAACATCCTCAAGCAATGTTAGCAAAATATGGAAATGGTTTTTATACCATTTCCTCCCATCTCTATTCCTCTGTATAATTTGCTCCAAATTAGATAAAAGTCGATATTGAAAACATCATTCATTAGGAAATAAAGATATATACATACCTCGGTAGTGGTGCCCAAACATCATCAGGTAGGAAACAACATGTCCTTCGTAGTCCCATCCAAAACCACTTAATTGAGCATAAGGTTTTTAAAATCTTGTAAGCTTTTTTCAACTCCTGTTCTAGTGCTTTAATCTGAATGATGGTATAGCTTGGATTGGAAAACTTGCTCTTCATGTTGTGCAATATCTTATTCCATGCTTCTTTAGTCCATCCATTTTGTGAACGGTACGCAGGAGTATTATATTCAACCAATAATTTCACTAAGTGAGCCTTGTGAATTTCCATCCATTTTGCTCTATTTTCAATTTTACCTTCACTTGCCATTGGCCTACAATACACAACAATGAACTATCATTACAAAATTAGAATGTTTTCTTAATTAGAATGTATGTTGATTTGATCTTCAAGTTATGTCTTGGAATGGAGAAACAAGTACTCTCATGAAGTTCCTAGCCTATGGAGCTTGTGATATTCTTGTGAAGCCAGTGACAATTAAGGAGCTGAAAAAGTTTTGGACATTGCACTAGAAAGTCTATTTGTCACTTTTGGTCATGTATGACTAATGTATATTATCCCAAAAAAAAAAAAAAAACAAACTAAGGTGTGTGTTGTGTGTGTGTGGAGCAGTGTGAAAATCTCACAATGTGGACAAAGACACAAAAACTACACTAGATTTAAGCATGTTCCTGTTCAAGAATACACTACATTCAAGCATGTCATCCTTGTTAGATACTCTATAATCAACACATGCATCGATCCTTCTGATAATAGAAAAGGTTTCTTGGGAAGGCATGGTTATCATGTGAAATAGTAGTTGTTGTATTTTGAGGTAATCTAAAAGGATCCCACTGTTTGACTAGCAAAATTTGGAAGTAAACTGCAGATAATTCCTGTGTACACCTGACCATTTTAGAGGTTGTGGTTGGCTTTGTGATGACAGTGAAGCAATAGGAAATAAATAATATATATATATATAGTTGTATAATGGAATGCTAAAACATTTTCATGTTAAAAAATAAGAGAGTTATTAGCACTATGGGTTGAGCTTATTGCAGAATGGCATGCTTTGGAAAAATGGACCTCCAGGCATGTCTTTGGTTTTGGTTTGACATTGTCATGTACACTCACTCACAGTGAATATATAGAATAGATCATCAAGTTGTGGAAGCAATTAAAATTCATGAATTAATTAAGTGTACTACATATACACTTGTTCTCCAAATGTATGTATGTGTTCAGTTAGCAGGTGCAATATATGAGATCAGAGGACCACAAGATCCAAGAACTAGTCCTGAGTGAAGATTTCTGAAAGTAGCTCATGGACCTCCAATTTGCAACTTGGTAGAACTCATATTTACATCAAGCTTCACAGATTCTACCTTCTCTCAAATTTAAACGAGGTTGCACACCGGCCTTTAATGCTCCAACAACACAATGTGAGATCAATGACCATAAAAATGGCACAAATTAATCACAAGTTATGTTTGGTACTTAAGCTGCTAACTCTGTTTATTACATAGTTCTAAAGGAAAGTTTAACATATATGTGCTCTTAATTGTTTTAAACCAGTTATTTTGTTTGCAGGTTAGAAAGATGAAAACAAGTGAAAGAACTCTCCTGGGTACATATATAAAGACCAGAAACACCAAGAAAAACTACACCCACATTGTAATCCCCAATTCACAGACCTAAAATCCACTCAAATTCACATAATTCAAAACCCTAAACATAAATCCAACAACATAAACAACCAATGCAGATGAAAAGCAAACAAAACACAACTATTCAAGTACAAATCAAAGAATCTATGAATCAAAAACCAAAAAACAAAACCAACTCTTCAAGTTTTCAATAGAGATTCTTAAGTAACCTGAGATGGTGTTGGAGCGATGCTAATGTTCAATGTCCATGGCTTCTTTGCTTCATGCTAACCCAATAAAGAGAGCAGCGGAGATGATGGAGACGAACCCTGGACGGCGCCGATCAGAGCAACGGAGACGGTGATCGGAGCCGGGAGTCGGGAGCGGAGAGGACGATCGGAGTCGGGAGCAGAGAGGACGATCGGAGCCGGCGGTGAGGCTTCTCGGGAGAGAGGTCGGAAGGCACGAGAGACGCGTGAGAGAGAGAGATCGGGAAGAGAGGCGTGATCGCCCGATGTTCTCAATAGAGAAATATTCCACTCCTATTGGAATATTTTTTTATGCCATATTCATCATATTATGTAATATTTCATACCCCTTAAAACACCAACCCAAACACCCAATATTCTATAATTTCCAATATTCTATAAATTATGGCATAATGTA
The DNA here is from genome assembly GCA_026586065.1 of Dioscorea zingiberensis. Taxonomy (NCBI): domain Eukaryota; kingdom Viridiplantae; phylum Streptophyta; class Magnoliopsida; order Dioscoreales; family Dioscoreaceae; genus Dioscorea; species Dioscorea zingiberensis. The sequence continues at coordinate 14,621,851 of CM048818.1, forward strand.
CGGATTATGCCATAATTTTGGCCTACCCAAACAGGGCCTAAATTTAAATCTTAAAATAATTTGAGTAATTATATCTTAAAAATAAAAAAAGGCACTATTCCCAAGGTGGCAGCATTGTTGCTCCAAGTTGCCTGGTTTGTCCGTGAGGACTTCAGGCTAGAGTAAGTTTAGCTTGAATTGATCACGCAACAATACATGTGTGGGAAGGCAAGCATACTAACTTTGTTGATAGAGCACGCGTCGTGTAGAAGAGCTTGAGGCTTGGTTTTCCGGTGGAGTTGGAGTCGGTGACTACAGGAGCAATTTCTTAGCTCCCCCCGCACGGGCTGATGGTGGGGGGAGGGGATCACCCTGCATCCTCACAGTGGCGTGAAACAAGTCATGGGAAACAGGCAGCTCCAGCGCAGCTGGGGAAAGCTTGGTCTTCTTCCTCTGTGCAGGGCTCGGGACAGCGAGGACCATCTTCCACCTCAGGCGGACGTCGGTCTTGGGCTAATGTCGTGGGGGATCGCTTGGATAGGGAGATTCCACCATCCGTTCTGGCACCTGGCCCGCTATTGGAGCAGCTGAAGGCAACAGTGATGAAGTCTGTATGGATCCCGGATGATGTCCTTGCTGAAGCAAGGGAATGGGGAACCTTTGGGGATTTCTCTGTGTCTGACATGTTGAATGGTTTTTATGTCATCAAATGCTCGTCGGAGCAAATGGTGGATGATCTTCTTACTGAGGGCCCTTGGTCGATGAGCGGCACTGCCTTCCACCTAATGCGATGGAGGCCGAATTTCCAGCCTGCTTTTGGTCATCTCACCACTGCTAGTGTTTGGATCCACTTGATTCACCTACCAACTGAGTATCTAAAGCCGAAACCTCTTGAAATGGTAGTCAATAATTTTGGGAGAATGCTCAAACTGGATGAAACTACAAAAACTGAAGACCGATCCAGATTTATTAGGGTATGTGTAGAAATGGATCTAACGAAGCCTTTGGAACGGGGCATCTGGGTGAAATCCTCTGACTCGGATGTTTTTGTATCAGTGTTATATGAGAAATTGCCAATCTTCTGCTACAGATGTGGTATAGTGGGGCACACTGCGGATTCTTGTATGGAGAAGCTCAACGGGAGCCTGTCTGCAGAGGTTGGTGCTCACCCGACCACCCCTGTTCCGAAAGGGAAGGCAATGGAGGTCGAGGTTGAGGATGCCCCTCTTCTGGATGGGAATACGTTGAACATCCCCAAAAAGTTTCCGGACAAGGAGCCCCTCTTGTCTGCAGGAGTTATTGTCAAGACACAAACTTATGGCTCATGGCTAGATGCCGGCAGGAAGGGCAGGGGGAGAGGTATGGCTTCTGCTAGTCGAGGAGGAGGCCGAGGTGGTAGCAGTAGAGGTCGAGGTGATGTTCACACAGGGAACAGATGGTATGGGGTTTCAGCTGCTAACAGATTTGAAAGCATAGCAGTGGATGAACCGCCGGAGATCGATGGCGGAGAAAAGGAGAAGATGATCACGTGCACCGCTCATCAAGGCCACGTGGGTGGGGACCTCACATCCACTCAGATGACGATGGGACAGATGGCTCACCGTGGACGTGATCGCTCACGTGGGCACAGAGTCTGAGATAAGTCACACACTGACCCATCCGATACTTTGACTTCAGTACAAGGGCACGAGGGGAGGGTTCCTAGAGAACGGAGTAGGGATGGTCTGGATATGCCAGCTAGAGACCTTGCACATCATAGGGACCTATCAAGAAGAATTCGTGCTAAATACTCTGATCAAGACCACAACAAGGCCCGGTTTGATTATTTCAACATGCCAGGGGAGACAAGCATATCTGCAGCAACTCCATCTCAGCCAGCCATGGTGGAGCTGATGACTTCCCTGCATGAAGGAGAAGGCATGCTGCATCCTCAGCCAAGGGACTTCACTGAAGCATATCCTGCAGATCAAAGAGGGTATTCAGAGAAAAGCCTACAGGACCATTCAACCTTAGTACATTTGGTCACTGGGACCTTGGAAGAGAATGAACGTCTTAACCTTATGGACCCAGAGAATACACAATGCCATGTTATTGATGATGGTATGGACTTAATGGAGTCTACTGCTGTTCATAGTGACGAAAGAATTATACCACCTCCGGCAGCAGCCCGAAGTGAGGCCTTGCAGGGTACTAGTGAGCATGTCAGCTCACCCATCTCCCTCTCCAGTTCTAAATGAATCTTCTCCTATGGAACTGTAGAGGGGTGGTAGGCAAGGATACAATCAGCAGAATAAAGCTTTTGTTAAAGTGTCACCGAATCAATGTGTGTTGCTTAGTTGAAACTCGCGCAGATAGACCACGAATTCTTCTGTTTGTAAAGGCATTAGGTCGAAGCTGGCACTGGGCTGCTATCCCTGCAAACGGTTTCTCCGGAGGAATAATAACCCTTTGGCACAAGGACAGCTATGTTGTTACTCCTATCACTCGGTCCCGATATGTTTTGCATTTAGTGATCACGGGTCCTTCTAATCAACCATGGTTGGTGTCCACTGTATATAATGGGCAAGGGTTGGCTGAACAGAGACGAGTCTGGTATGAACTTGAAGGACTCTCGGGGAAGGTGGGCCCATGGCTCATCGTGGGAGACTTTAACGCCGTCAGGTATCCAATGGAACGACAAGGGAGCAAGAAAGCTCGCTCTCCAGGTATGAAATCAAACCTGTTTAACTCCTTCATTCTCAATAACCATCTTACTGAGCTCCACTCCTCCGGATCCCTATTCACCTAGTGTAATAACCAGGGTGGGCACTCTAGAGTTTGGGCAAAGTTAGATAGATTCCTGGTCAATCACCACTGGATTGAATGTGTCCCAACTTATTTGGTAACTAAATTGCCCCGTAGTCAGTCAAATCATAATCTCCTTTTCCTCCAATGCAATCTGGGAAGGATTAGAAGACCCAGGCCATTTCGATTTAGTAATGTATGGATTACATCCCCTTTATGCCAGGATAGTGTCAAGTTAATTTGGGAAACTGGTTCCAAGGGTAACCCACTTCATGACTTGCACCATAAATTTAGTATTTTGAGGAAGGATCTACTCAAAAAATGTGGTACTATAGGCCAAGGTCTTGAGCATCCAATTCAATGTCTTGAAAGGGATATAATCAGGTAGAACATGAACTTAGTGATACACTTAGCACCCCTGATCCCAATTTGGACTTGAGGTTAAGGGCTATGTATAATAAGCATCAGGCTCTACTTAGACAGAATACAACTCTTTGGGCCCAAAAGTCCCGGGTACAATGGTTACAGGATGGGGATTTAAACACTAAATTCTTTCATAGTGTTACTAGAGGGCATAGATCAAGGAACATAATTGCTTTTCTGCAATCAGCAGATGGTAGAGTGCTTACTAATCATCAAGAGATTATGAAGGAATTTGAAACTCTCTATACAAGATTGTGGGACCCAGGTGTTCAAGATCCCAACCTAGACCTGGAATTGGGATTGCCACATGATCTTACTTGACTTTCAGAAGAACAAGCCAACCTTCTAGTTAGGCCTGTCACTCGACATGAAATCTTCCAAACTCTAGAGTCCATGCCAAAAGGGAAAGCTCCGGGGCCTAATGGGTTAAATGTGGAATTCTTCAGGGCCTTCTGGAATACTATTGGTCCCTCTATCTCTACTGCTGTTTTATATTTCTTTGACACTTCCTCTCTTCCCACAAGCTGGAACAGAACACATATCACACTGATCCCCAAAAAGGATAATCCACAGCATGCTAAGGACTACAGACCCATTTCTTTATGCAATGTTAATTATAAAATCATTTCCAAATTACTGACAAATAGATTGAGGGAGGTCCTTCCCCACATTGTTGGGACTGAACAAACAGCTTTCATCCATAATAGATGCATATTTGATAACATCATTCTTGCCCAAGAACTTGCCCATTCCTTAGAAAAGGACCTTGACCACCCTATGATGATTATTAAAGCTGATATGGAAAAGGCTTATGACCTGATTAAATGGAATGTTGTCTTGGTTGTTCTCCATAAGATGAAGTTCCCACCTAAGTGGATCAGCTGGATTCAAGCATGCATTACGCCCCCCACTATGGCATTCATCATCAATGGTCAGATAGGAAATTGGGTTACACCCAAATGTGGACTAAGGCAAGGGGATCCCTTATCCCCTTATTTGTTCATTTTGACATCCCAAATTTTGACAAACATCTTGAATAAGGCTAGTGAAATGAAATTGTTAGCAGGAGTGAGGATTAGCCCCTCTAAGGTCATTACACATTCCTTATATGCTGATGACCTTCTTATCTGTTGTGCTGCATCCAGAGCCAATGCTAGGGCTGTCATCTTGTGTCTAGACATTTATAATACCGTCACAGGACAGAGGGCCAATCCCCATAAATCAGAAGTCTTCCTTCCTTCCTGGCTTAATCTACATATCAAGAGAGCCATTGAGCATATCCTTAGCATTAATCAGGGTACCTTTCCCTTTAGGTATCTAGGTGCATTGATATCTCCTGTCAGAGTCACCATAAATCAGTTTGGTTACTTGCTAGATAAGGTTAAACAAAAGTTGGCACATTGGAAGGCCATTCATCTTTCCATGGCTGGGAGAGTTACACTTGCTAAGGCAACTGTGTTAGCCTTTCCTCTATATACTTTGAGCATCTACCCTGTTGCTGATACGGTACTGGACCAAATAACCAAATTGGTGAGGAACTTTATCTGGGGACACAACAACAAGGGCAAAGGATTGCATCTGCTTAATTGGTCTACTGTTACCAAAGAGAAATCTTAGGGTGGTCTTGGTATTAAGGACCTGAAAATCATGAGGTCTGCATTACTCTCCAAACACCTTCTAGATCTGATAAACAGGACTGATAAACCTTGGGTTGATTTTATGACTTATAAGTATGGATATCTTGATATTTGGCACTTGCATAACCCTGCCCATGCTTCACATTTTTACAAGTCCTTACTGAAATTGGTAACTTCTGTGAGAGGTTTGATTACACCACATGAAATCTCATTGGGAAGTAAAGTCATGCATGACCCTTGGTTGTTTGACACACCTTTAATTCTTAAACCTTTACCTCTTAACATGGACTATGACTTGCATTGTACTTCTATTGCCCAGCTAAGATTGAATGATGATTGGGATTCTGACTTACTTGATGATATTTTTGGTGCCTCTGGCTCATCTTTTGCTTCTAAGTTGCAGATTTCTCAATCAGCTGAGCGCACTACATGGCTCTGGAAAACACACATTGCTGGTAGATCTCTCACATATGTGGTTTATCATGACCTCAGAATTTCTGACAGTCAGAATAATTCCCTCCCCTGGGGAGGTTGGAAGCACTTGTGGAAATTGGATGTGGCACCAACAATTATCCACTTTTTGTGGAAACTTTTCCATTTTAGACTCCCAACTAAAGTTTATTTATACCAGCTGGGTTTTGGACCTGATGATCCCTGCCCCATGTGTAAACTTACATCTGAAACTATTTCTCATCTTTTCTCTAAGTACAGGTGGGTGTCTATGATTTGGGATGGATTGTTGTCCCAAGGACAGCTCTCCCAAAGATATAGTCTGGTGGATTCTATATTCCATGGAGATTGGTTAACTCATACCATGCCTGATGAAGCTAGACTCATTGCATATACCCTCTGGAAGATCTGGAAGGCCAGATGTTCATTGATTTTCAAGGGCCTGACTTTTAATCCTTTACTGATTATGAATACTAGTGTTGCCTTGTCCAGGGAATACAAGAACAGAATACCTTCTATTACAGCAATTGGAGATGATGCTGCCAACCATTGGACCAGACATAACTACAAATACATCCTTTTGACAGATGCTTCTTGGGTGGACTCAGGTGAGGTCACTGGAATAGCCTATCTCATTATCACTAATACAGGGACCTTTCAATGTGCAGAGATGCAAACATGTGAGGCCCTCTCAGTTTTTGATGGTGAGCTCAAGACACTGAAGCTTGGACTTGAACGAATTATTGCTGAAAACTTCAGAGAAGTTCTAATATATACAGACAATTTCCAGTTGGCATTGCAGATGAAAGAGGGAGGCTTGTATCCTTGTGGAAGAACAGTAGACACATGGAATCGCTGCAGATATTTACTTGATATTCTCGACAACTGGGACATTCAACATCGATCTCGCGAAGGGAATCGGGTTGCTGATGGGTTGGCGAAACTGGCAAGGGACACTGGGAATTGGGATTTCTTCTCCCACGGTACTGATTTACCTGCTGTTATTCAAACATTTTGTTTACAATTAGCTACTGAACTCAGGGTTAGCCTGATTGGTTAGTTTCAATGAAGCTCTTTTTTCTCCAAAAAAAAAAAAAAAACAATACATGTGTGGGTGGGTCCAGACTCCGGACCGTCCTGTTCATTTTACTTTTCACCAAAATTTTAACGTACATAAATAAAATCAAATATCGAAACTTAAACTAAGATCTTAGTAATTCTTATAATATATAATTTTAAGAGTCCTATAAAAATAGGCTCATTCATTGCATAATTTGCATTGATACATAAATCTGAAAACCCAAATTAGGAAGGCATGGGCGGCGTTAAGGATCATGTAGTGATGTTCCCCTTCATAGCCAAAGGCCATACCATCCCTGCCAACGGACCCTCAATCCAGCGGCAACAGGTTCGCGTGCCTCAAGCCCCGCGTGGGTTCGAGTAACTCGTGGGGGCGTTTCTTGTGGCGTGTCACCGTATGCGCCGCGACTGTGGGAGCCGACACTTTAGCGGCATTATTCCCAGTTGCATTGCCGGGATTCGAACCCAGGCGCCCCATCCTTTGATTAGTCTTAGCGGATGGTCACTTGACCACCCGCTCATTCTGTCAAAAAAGGCCATACCATCCCTCTCCTCCACCTCGCCAGCTTCCTCTCCACTCATCACCATCTCCACGTCACCATCCTCACCACCGCCGGCAACGCCCCCTCCCTCATGTTATCTCCCTCCTCCGTCAATCTCTCCCTCCTCCCCTTCCCTCCTCCCTCTCCCTCCTCCCGGCCGAGTCCACCTATCTCCTCCCTCCTCCTCCCTCTTCCCGCCTTCATGTCCGCCACCTCCTCCTCCGCCCCCACTTCCACCACTTCCTCCTCTCCCTCCAACTCTCCAACTCCCTCCCTCTCTGCCTCATCTCCGACTTCTTCCTCCCTTGGACTCTCCGCTCATGTCAACACTTCCACGTCCCCCGACTCACTTTCCACGGCATGTCCACCTTCTCCATGTTCATCATCAAATCCATCATCACCAACAAAGTTGATTTCAAAATGAACCCATTATCCATTCCGGGCATGTCTGACTCTAATTTGAAGGTATCTTTAGCCGATCTCCCAGATGAAGTACAACACATCATGTTGGGAATCAAACGTGATTCCTGCAATCGTGAGAGAGAGAAAACGAAGAAACAAAGGACAATCAAGAGAGACACAGAGATTTACGTGGTTCACCCTGAATTAGGGCTGATCCCACTCACGGCAATTTCACTATTTCCTCAGATGATACAAAAATTACAAGGATGAACTATATATTAGAAACCCTAATACAGTGGAAATACCCAAAATATCCCTGCGAAAAAATTCGCCAAAAGCGTGGCTGGGTGTACAGTATGATCAGGCTCCACATAACTCAACACATCACTGATCTCAACCTCCCTTCAATCCAGTTCATGTTGGCCGCTGAAGAAGCAGACGACCACAGCTGGGGATCAATCATCAACAGCTTCACCGACCTCGAAGCCGACTATTCTCACCGCTTCCAAACTCTCTTCCCGGCCGGCGTATGTGCATGGCTCATCGGACCATTATCTCTTCTCAACAGCAACGATAAGACCGATGAAGATGATGAGTGTCTCCGATGGCTAGACGGGAAGCTGAAGGGATCCGTAGTGTATGTGTCGTTCGGAACACAGGCTCATGTAGAGAGGGAGCAGTTGGAGGAGGTGGCGCATGGGTTGGAGATGGCCGGATGGGACTACTTGTGGGTTGTAAGAGATGTGTCTTTCCGGCCGCCGGAAGCCACCGGAGAGAAGGGAAGATTGTCGCATGGGCATCGCAGAGTGCCGTTCTACAGCATGAGGCTGTTGGGGGTTTTGTGAGTCATTGCGGGTGAAACTCGGCGTTGGAGAGCATTGCCGCCGGTAAGTCATTGCTTGCATGGCCTATGATTGCTGAGCAGAGTCTCAATGCTAAGTTCTTGGTGGAGGAGCTGCGTGTCGGGATGAGGATTAGCAACACTGCAGGGGAGATTAATGGGGTGGTGAGAAGAGAGGTGGTGGAGAAGGGAGTGAGGGAGATGATGGCGGATGGAGAGATGAGAAATAAGGTGGAGATGTTTGGGAGGATTGCCATGACTGCTGTGAGACATGGTGGTTCTTCTAGTCAGACGTTGACTGAGCTTATTGAGGAGCTTAGGAAGGTTGGGTCAATTTAATCGGAGAGAGGAGGTGGCGGAGGTCAGCTTGTGGAGGAGGAGTCGCTGGTGCAACTGCAGCGCCAAGATGAATTAGTTAGGACTGTTGCATGATAAGTTTGAAAAAGCTTGAAATTATATATATTTGAGAGAACTTAATAGTTTTGAAATTGAAATAAGAGTTTGATTTATATAAAGTTTTTCACATAAAGATTTATATATCATTCGACTTAATAGTTTTTTGAGCTTCGTATAAAAGTTTGTTTTTTTTTTTTTCTTTTAATTCAGAGTTGAATTCTAGGGATACTAAATATATAGTTTAAGAGCTTGGCTGATTTAAGATTTAAATAAAAATTATATTTATCAATTTGAGCAATCATGTACCAACTTAATTATTACTTCTTGTGGCACGATTTGTTTGGGTGGGGGATTATACCACTTGGGATAGAAATAAGTTTTAAAAAAATTTAAATCTTTTTGGAGAGAAATTTTAAACTAAAGATTTTAATAATATGATACGGATGTGTCTTTTATGCATTGGTGGGTGACCCATTATTATATTTTTAAATTTTAATTAAAGATTTTAATAGAAAAAACTTTTATTGGGAATTGTGTGGGTTATCCCCATGCCAAACATAGGGGTGCCTTCTACGTGTCGCCATGAAGGTGCCAGTGCCGTGGCAAAACCAACACCCACAAAATTAAAAACTAGCACCCGACCCCCACTCTAGGAGGCACCCATGGTATACTACTGTACGTGCTTGCTGTAGCACGGTAGCATAGCATTTACCTTCATAGGGGGGGGGGGGCTTCTATACTCCTATATAACTTTGAAATTGCTTAAATACCCCCGTAAAAATTATTTTTGCTTGCATATCCCGACAAATCAACTATTCTTGTCTATATGCCCCTGTTGTTAAGTTGAGTGATGATCCTATGGGACCGGTCCCATGGTAGAATAGAGACGTGCAACATCACAGTGATGGTCTTGCCTCGGGATATGTTCTCTGGTTTAAGCTCGAGGCAAGTCCACGGCTTTGATGTTGCCGCTTAATGCCTGTTCCACCATGGGACCGGTCCCATGGGATCACCACTCGGTTAAGTTAACCCTTGAAGATGTTAAATCAATGGATGGAATGAGGACAAATTACTAAACTAAGTTTGCTTATTACCCCCATAATTTTGTTTTCTTCTTATTTTGTAGGCCTTAGTGGAGCCTCTTTGTCCATTAGAAGTAGCTCTTCATCTCTAAAACTCCCCGCGTGATATGTTCTCTCTCATTCAATTCGGACACAAATCGGGATAGTGGATTCTCTTTTGAAACCAGGACAAAAGAGGTATATTGAGGCTAATGTGAATTGTTGTTATCTTTTTCTTTCTCAATGCTTTTTGTTTTGTCAGTAGATATTGTTTACAGAGCTAATTTTGTTTTGGGTTGTGGTCTTGTAGGGTTTTTGAGAAGGATGGTGTCAAATTGATGCTTCATAACATCTTTTATAACTTTGTGCAAGGTGGTTCTAATTGTAAATTCATCAACATTTTTCAGTTAGAAATTGAGGATGGAGTTTGAGGTTATTATTATTAGAATTATTTGAGCATTGTTATTATTTAGAAGTTTAGTTGTGTTTTTTGTCTTAAAGAACATATGTATTATTTTTCTTGATTTTAAAAAAACTTGATATTGGATGTGATTTGGTTTTTAAAGAACTTCGTAATAATCAGTCTGAAAATTTTGGTAAAAATTGAAATTTTCTTGTGTTAATATCTGCCATCTAATTACCATGTGGGAATATCGAAGTATGGAGGGGCCGAGGTCCAAAATGCTATGATAAGATAATGACTTATATGCAAAAGACCCTAGGGAGAAGGGATTCATGTAAAAAGTGCAAACATGGAGGGCTAATACGCAAAGTTTGGAAATTTTAGCTGAATGCAATGCATCCAACGCCCGAATGCTGATCACGAGGCTGTTTTATATATTTATACATCTCGGCCACCATTTCCCCAAATCAAACATGAAAATCCCATCCGCTAAAAGCATGGTAGCTAGGTTTTCCTCGTTCTTTCATCTCGTGGCCATGGGAGGACCAATCAAGTCCCGATCGTGAGGAGTGAGTTCGTGAGCGTGAGGTATCATCACCGGCGATGGGATTCTCGGCTTTCTACAGTTGTTTGATGGAGATCCAAGCAGAAGGTCTGATTTCTAAAGCTTGGCGCGATCAGTTTAATTCTTTTGGGTTTTGATGAAGGAGAAGAGAGGTCCCGACCATTCCACCAACAAGAGCAGGGGCATTAGGTACCCTACCTTTTGAATTTCCAGTGAAGCTTGAGGAAGCGGGTCACCGACTGCTTCAACCTCTCCCCCACTGTCTTATACCCCTCTTTGAACCGAGGTAAGCTAATTGATTAGCTATTAGAGTTCTAGAGGAAGGAAAGAAGTGCATGACACCCGGATTGACTTCTTTCTTAAAGTTTAGTATCTCTCCTTCATCATGGTTGCAATTGCTGATGAAATCCTGGCCCTGAGCTGCCAATCGGCCAAATCCAAATGTGGACCTTTAGGCTACGTTTAGCTAAGGGGAATGGAAAGGAAAGGAATGAGGAGGGGAATGGAAAGGAGAAAGGAATGGAATGGAAAGGGATGGGGAGGGGAATGATTACCTTGTTTGGATGGGAGGTAATAGGAAGGTAATATATTGGGAATATGAAAAGTAAAAAGGGGATTGTGATACAATTACTCTTATACCCTTTTATAAAAAATATTACTTTTTACATTTATCCTATTGCTTTGATTATAATCCACTTTGGTTGTTATGATTAATATTTTTATTTAAACAACTCATTATAGTTGGATATAAATTAGATAACGATCCCAATCTAAAATACTCTTTCATCAATTAACAAACTCATTCTAATACTGCCATCGAACTTATAAATAAAAAAACAAAACCAAACTATAAAAAAGGCTTCTATCAGGCAGTATTCCATTAAAGCGCGTAAATAAATGGGCAAGTGAAATGATTTTCAAACCAAGACACACTGCAATATATGTGGGGAATCAATTGTTGGGATGTATGCTCTAAAGCATATGATGTTATGAACATTATTTAAATATGAATAAAATAATATCTTTATTACAAGTGCATGTATTGTTTGAATACTTTATGAAAATCACAAAATTTCATAATTATCTACGTAACCTTGAATAGATATATATAAGTGTTATATATATGGGAGGATATTATTTAAGGATGATAATTTAATTAGTCTGTGAAAACTAGTCAATTGACTAAACAATTAAAGTATGGAATCTTTAATTGATTTTCACTAATGCAGCTCATTATCATTAAGAATGAAATGGTTTTACCCAAACCATTGATGTAGAGGGGCATCTAATGAGGGCACCATACATAATGAGATTATGTGGGATTGGGACACGATGTGATTTGAATCATTGATAATGTTCGTTAAAATATAATGCATTCAAATCATGTCACTGATGGTTAGATATATAATGATCTTAATCCTGAGTGGTTAGAAAACTCCTATTTGTTACGTTACATTTTTTGATTTACTCGGTACGGATTATAAGATCATAATCCTTAAACTTTGTATTTTGGAGGTGCAACAAAATGAATAGCAGGGAATGTTAACATCGCAAGATGGAATCCATTCCTTCTTTATAAGAAGTATATAAATAATTTCCTTGAGTAATGATTTGGGGTTTGAATGGTATGAGTACTCAGATTCTAGATTTGTTCTTGAATCTTATCATTCATTAGAGAATCATTGGTACTTGAGGACAAAGATGTAATTAGAGAGGTTAAAGGATCTTTACCTAGCTCTAATTATGAATTATTTATGGAGGATCAATATATAGGAGATGACTATATCATATGGACGACTTGAATCCCGAGTAATTTTATATCTGTAATTTCTGGAGTACAGTTCCAAGTTTTTAGTGGAGTAACTCTGGAATTAATAAAACATATTGATTAATTAAAGAGTTTAATTAATTAATATAAAGTTTTAGTGGAGCCCGGGATTATAGGTCCATAAGTCCCCCTCCGAACAAGGAATTTTGATTGGACAAGTTTAATTGATTTTCTGTTGATCACTTAATTAGAAATTAATTGAGAATAGATTTGTAATATTTATGAATAATAAGATTACTTATAAATAATATAAATAAATACATGATTTGATTATATATTTATTTATGGACTCATTGGATAATGTGAGCCAAGACACATGTGTTTAAATTTGAGTTAAAATTAAGATAAACTCAAATTAATTTGAATTTAGATAAGCTTGTGAAGCATATGTCTAGATTCAATGTATGTGGCAAGTTGGTCGCTAGATTTGATTTTGATTTTGATTTAAAATCAAATAACTAAACACATAAAAAAAAATAAAGATAAGAAATATCTTATTTTTAAGTTTGGCCTAAATTCTCTCTCAATTTTGTATGACAAAATTTTATTTTGAATTCAAAAATGTATTTGAATTCAAATCGAAATCTTATCATAGTTTAAAAATTAGAGTTATTTTCTCTATAAAAGGAGTAGACTTTTTCCTTCGGGAAGTGTGTGAGATATGATCCTATTGAGAGAGAAAAGAGAGAAAAGTTCTTTTTCAAAACTCCGAGTCTCAATTGCTCATTAGATGAGTTTTAGAGAAAGACAATAATCAGTTAAGTGATCTTATTAATCTTGAGTTGTGCCCACACACAAGTCCATCACGGATCTTTATTGTCGGAAGGAAGACCATGGTTTCAGGAAAATAAGATCTACCAATCTTGGAGCATTCAAACTTCTACAATTTCAAGGTACTCTGAGAAAACTGAAAAGTAGCTAGGGAAAATATCCCTCGCTAAACCAGTATTTCCATCGCTATAATAATTCCGCGAGAGAATAGCGAGGGAAAATTTTCCGTCGCAATTATTATTCTTGATCTAGTTTTTCTAATTCATAAGTAGAATTAATTATTAAATTTACAAATTATTCATAAAAAGTGTTTTTGATGAATACCAATCCAAGATCTTGGTTTTATACGTGTTTATTCATGCTTCCGCATATCTTGAAAATTGTTTTCTCAAGATCAAAAACCAACATCAATTAAAAAGAGCATCAATAATAATAAAAGCTAATTGTCCAAAATCAATAAACAGGAGCATTAGTAATAATAATCAATTACAGTAGATAGTAGATACATCATTTTAGCCAAAAAAACATATATACCAGAATCAACTCAACACCTAGAATAATAAAAGCTGCAAGTAACAGTGAATTATCAATATTGAAGATTCAATGAAAACCCAATTCATCTCCCCATTCCTCTCTAGCCTGCAGTCTGTTGGCTTGGAAAACTACAGCAAACTCCCTGCTGGTGATCAGAAACAGCTGCAACTCATATTTCTTGTCTATATCACTACAAAAATAGCTTAACTCCTTTATTTAATGGATATGATCAATTCTGTCATAGAGCAACAGCAGTTGCCCAATTGATCAAAATTAAATCTTTGCACAAACATTGACTTAGAGATAAATCATAAGAGGCTAACAAGTTCAATATTAGATGCTAATGTAGATGTGCACATGTACAAGTTCAAATTACATGATTCACATAATAAAAATTATAAACATTAAAAAAATTTATATTAATTAAATTTAAAATTACTTATTTATACTAATTCCTCAAAAATAACAAATATTATTTTCTTTTTCATTCTTTGGGTATAAGTTTAATTCCATCCATACTTTATTGGAGGAATGTCTGTTAAAAAAACATAAAAATCATAATTCAAAATTATGATATTTAAATTAAATTCAAATAATAAAAGAAATCATACGTGAGGAAAAGAAAAAAAAATTGTTGAGAATATTTAAACAAAGTTTAAATTTGTATAAATGATATAAATACTATTTTAAAAAACATAGAAAACATAATTTTATGAATGATATAAATAATAATTTTATTTTCTTTTTAATATTTAGATACATGTCCAATTCCATCCATATTTTATTAGAGAAATTTCTCTTTATTAAAAACATAGAAATCATAATTAGAAAAATGGTAAATTAAAAAAAAAATTCATGTGGTTTCATAGATTTGCAAAACAAGTAAAGTATATTTTTTTAATAAAAACTTGTGGTTTCTCCAGTTAGTAAAGAAAAAGAAAAAAACCATTAACTCCCGTTAACGGCGTTAATCCCTACTTAGTTGGCAATGGCATTTTCATCTTATATTATTTACCATAATGGCATAATATATGACTACCGGCCTTTTTTTTAATTAAAAACATTCTTTTTTATAATTATTTTTTCTCTAAGTTTAACTAAATTGAAATATAATTTTAGTTTCTTTTTATTTGTAATGTAGATGAGAGAATAGATTCAAGAAACCAATTTATAGGAGAAAAAAAGGGAAATTATCTAATAGTCCCTAGCACTATTTGTATACTATTTGCCTTTATACCCTACCCATCCAAAACACTATTTATACTAAATCCCTACACACCCTCACCCAAGGACCCTAGACAATTAAATAACTATTCAAGGGATGAATAGTTAAATATTTAAAAAAAAAACACTATCCTCATTATTCACTATTCTATTATTGGGCGGAGAGGCAGAATATTGGTTTGTATACTCATCTGAAAAATGATATGTTTTTTACATATTTCTATAAAACATTTTTTATTACTTATATACTCCACCGTCAAATAACTTATTAGAATTTTGACTTTTAATCATAGTTAAATTTAATCATAGTAAAAAAATATTTAAACTATCTTAAAATTTTCAGGAATATTTAAAAAAATTTGTATTTTTATAGAAGTATATTAGCATTTAGAGGGATATATTAGAAACACATTGCAGTAATTTTCTCTTATTTTATCAATTAGTTTGACACCATCAAAGATTAACTTAACTACATGAGCATATAAGAAAAAAAAACTGATTTGTAGAGATAAACAATAGAGTTTTTAAGTAATTTTGAATATATATATATATATATATATATAGAGGGCAAATAATCTAGGGACGTCCTTAGGTTTCAAATCTAGGGACGTCCACAAGTAACCGTTGGATCAAATCCAACGGCTACTACACAAGCTGAGAACCTGCTCACACTCTTGAAGCTCAAAGTTCAAAGCTCTGCGCAAAGTAGGCTCCTCTGGGAATGAAAGCCGCTTCTTTATCGCGTGGCGCCACCTCGCAAAAATCCCTCTCCTGGCCATCACCACCCGGCCGCTTGTGGCGCTTTGGGAGCACATGCGCGTGTTGGCGGACTCCGCCGCGTGGCTGGGAGTTCAAGACGCCAGAGTTTTTGCCGCACCGTAGCAGGCGACGAGACGAGGGTTGGCTGAGCGGACCTGGAGAGATGAAAACAGCGGCCTCGGGCGACGAGATTGTTCGGAGTGGCCCACGAGAAAACATGCTCTTAAGAGGGTGGCTGGAGAAGTCGGACAAGCATGAAGGGATGAGCTCCAGCTTCGAGGTGATAAGCTTCTAGCGGCCGGCTATTCCGGCGGCGCCCCGTGCTCCCTCGAGTGAGCCGGGGACTAGTTGCTGCGCCGAAAGCACAGGAGAGATCAGACAAGCATTAAGGGATGAGCTCCAGCTTCGAGGTGATGAGCTTCCAGCTGCCGGCGAAGCCGGCGATGGCTCGTGCTAGCTTGAGTGCGATGAGGACTAGTTGCTACACCTTAGCGAGTAGCTCGGTGGCTGATACGGGGCGTCCGCCATTGTTGAAGCTTCCACCATGGTTACCTTGCTTGCTTGCACACTGTGATCTTTGTTTGGGAACAAAGTGATGAAAGAGTAAGTAAAGGTTTCACTTTTGGAGAAGAATAACAAGTAAAGACAAGTTATTTTTTTCTTTTTCTCATAATGTTAGAACTTGGAAAGTAAGAGCCTGGCAATACTTCGAATGAAGTAATGAATAGAGTAGAGAGAGAGTAGAGTGCAAAGAAATCAGAAGAACATGAAAACAAGGAGGGGGAGAAGAGTATCGATCAATCTCCATCGGCTTGATCGGGTCTCTTGACGCTCGCAACGCTGCCCATCTATCCAGCCATCTCGCCGGCTGCTGCTATCCTTCCGACGCCGCTGTCATGTCTTCATCTTCACATCCACCGTTAGAGAACGACGAGCTCGTCTTCCTCTCACCCCTTCTCCATATCTAATAAAAAAAATCCATCTGTTTTAGAAAAAGAAACAACGGCCGTTGGATTGTGATCCAACGGTTAATCTAAGGGACGTCCCTAGATTTGGAATCTAGGGACGTCCCTAGATGATGTATTGCCATATATATATATATATACATTTATTTATTTATTATACTCCTATAAGAGGATTGTTGGTCCAACATTTCAAAGTGCGTGGACCAAATTACCCTCGTCAATTTATCTTAATTCTAATAGTATCCTAAATCATTTAAATGTATATTAAATGTCCTATTAAATGTTTCTTAAATTTCATATATAATAAATTTGAAAAATTAAATTCAATTCAAGACAATATATTAAATTAATTTTAAATAGATTAATAAAATTTATGAAAATTTTAATAGATTACTAAAATCCAATTAAATGAATAAATTTAATTTTATTTAATTGCTCTTTCTCATCCACACTACTGTTTACAACCTTTCACCTTCTCACATCTTCCATTCCATTGATATATTATTAAATTTAAATGTTTAATAAAATTCAATTAAAGATTATATATTAAATTAAATTTAAATAGATTAATAAAATTTATAAAAATTTTAATAGATTAATAAAATTTATAAAAATTTATGTATTATTTATTATTTATACATACTTTATTGACAATTTTTATATTAGGGATGTGTGTTTATTTTTTACGTTAGGAATGTGTGTTTAATTTTTACATTAGTGATAAGTATTAATAAGATCTAGCACATGAATTTGGATTAACACAGTAGCATGTACCTCTCATGTCCTTGTTTTTGGTTCATATCAATTCTGGGAATGAGGAAGTAGCCAAGTAGGTATTATAATTGAAAAAAGAAAAGAATAAGACATGATATATCTCATTCCACAAACCAAATGAACGGTATTATTAGTAAGTTCATATTCTCATCTTTGATCTATTATTTATTATTTATACATATTTTATTGACAATTTTTATATTAGGGATGTGTGTTTGTTTTTTACATTAGGGATGTGTATTTATAAGATCTAGCACATGAATTTGGTTTAGTTATATTCAAAGACTTTGTCCTCCACTTCGTCTAGAAAGCTTGCATTCTGAGAAGGCTAAGAAATGTCATGCTTGTTTAACTGAAGTTGACCTGAGGACTCTTCGATTTTGCAAACATGTGGACATGCTTGATTTCTCTTTCATTAAACAATTCTGGATGATTATATGTGGACATGCTTGATTTCTTTCTCCTTCACCTTCCAATCATACCAACATTTGTGTTTTTTAAGATGAAAGGTTGTTTGTTTTCCCTTTTATCATGATGATTATGATGTTGCAATCTTGAATAATGCAGTTATTCTAAGATCACAACTGACATTAAAACCAATAATGTACCTTGTTTAGATTTGTGGACCAATCCAGGCCTCAATTATTCATGTTTATTATATCTTAAAACAAATTTTTTTAATCCCACTGTTTATAAGCTTTATGTGTGACTTTTATTATGGTTCACGAATCAAGATATGATAGGCATATCATCTTGACAGTACATGATTTTAGAGTTCTCATTACGTAAGAGATGTTCAACTGGATGAAAATAAAAAAATGTTAGTCAAGGAATTTGAGAAATTTTGAGAAATTGTATCTTTGATTTTGAGAAATGAATGAAAAGGTCGGGAAAAACAATTTAATATTAAATTTGGAAGTGTTTATGTATTACATATGTGTGTGTATCTTTGTGATTTCCTTGCAAATATAATGGACTGTTTGTCTTTCAACTTTTTTTCCCTGTAATGATCCTTTCATTGAACTAATAAATTTATCTGACTTCTAGGCTGTAAAACACAACAGGAGCCTGTAAAACACAACAGGAGCCTCTATGGCCATGTTTTCTTTGCATGCTCAGGTTCTAGATCCTAATGATCCAGCTATCTTCCTTTGGGAGAACACATCGTAAGATATTGACTAATGTTTATAGTAAAATTGGACTTCTGTATTACTGCCATGTGGCTTAAAACGTCTCATTATTATACACTCTTTGATTTTCAGTTATTGTAATGCACTTACCCAAGTCGAAAGATGATAAAAAAGAGGAGCTTGCTGGGAAACTCTAATAAGGATTCAGCAGAAAAACAATCACCTGAGGTAATGCTTAATCCTTCAACTACAAACATCTACTAATTAATTGTCCATATTATTTGTCATATGCCTTTTGATCGTTTTCCTTTTATTTCCTTCTATTTATTTTCTAATTTCCCAATATTTCTTTCAAACATTAAGTTGTTTGACTTGAATTTACCTCTTTGTTCTTTGATCTGGTGGTTTTAAGTTATTAACCTGTTGCATTCCTTATAATTCTTTTAGGTGAAGGATGATGTCACAATTAATTTTGTTGATGATTTTATGAGGTATATGATTAATGCCCTCTTCTTTCTTAGAATATTATGAATTTCGATATTGGATCTTCATATGCATTTAAATCCTTTTTTTTTGTTTGATTAATTCATATATATACTCATCTATGATTTTACCCCAAGTTTCTGTGAACTATAAATAAAGTTTGAGTTTTCCATTGGATGGACAATACAAGTAGCTGAAGATATCCTCAGACAATATGTAAACTACTTGTTGAATGTTAATTATTTATTTGTTATGTTTGATTTACAAATTTTCCAGTAACAGCTTCTCAACAAAAAAAGGTTGCCTGATGAGTTAATTAACTATGTGCAGTCACTGCAAAGAAAGGTTTAGGTATGCTCTTGAAGAACTTTAAAACAATTTGTAAATCTTGTGAAATTTTACCATCGTACTCAGCCCTTTTTAATTTATTTAATTTATTTTTTTGCAATCTAATCTGTCTATGTCATTATGTATATATCTATTCCAACAGTTATAAGAAAAGTTCAAAAATTTATTTCCAATATCATGCCAAGGTATGTATGCTTTCATTATCCTGGTCCATTGTATATGTATTATAGGTTAGTTTTGTGACAAAAATTGTAACTAATGGTCTTGCTTAGGGTTTATAAGCTTCAGTTTTGGTTTTTTTGTATTTGCTTGGACCTAGATTTTATGGTTTATTTACATCTATCTTCAGTTTTGTATTTTACCATTGATTTTTCAGTCTGAGATGTGAGAACAAAAGATACATTGAGTTTCTTACTAATGCTATAAAGTTTATAATATTTTAACTTGATGCTTTTTGCTTACATATTTTTGAGAGTTGATACACTAGGTTTTTGATTTTATGCATAAGAAACACTGATTTCCTCCTATGATACTCACGTTGTATTTTATTTTATATTCAATCCTGTTAATGAAACTTATTTTTTCTTTAACAGAGTCACCGATTGTTTGGGGCATGCTCTAACAATTTTAAAATTCTATACAACACAAAGCAATGCTATAGGGCTTGCCATGTCAATCATATTTTCACATAAACAATGTAATTTTAGTTTAGATCTCCTTGATTGTTTGATTGAGGTTCACATAAATTTAGTTTTCTTCGTGGATTGTTTTATTTCATGCAAAATTCTCCGTGATGGCCTTTGATTCTAGATGCATACTGTTGAGGGACTTAACAAGGGAAACAAGCAATTGGATCAAGGATTATTCTCAGTTGCAACATTTTTTTGTGGTTTGTGCTTGTGAAAACCATTTAGCGTGAACTAGGTTCTTGGTGTGATTTTAGTTCTACCTCTTCATCTAATTAGTTGCATTCTATACCAATTGCCAGAAGGATTTTTCTACCAAATGTACTGACTTTTAAATATCTCTTTTTTCGTGTAACTAATTAAGTTTTATTCAGAGTTTTAATTTGTGTTATATTGCAGAAAATGGAGATTATTGTAGTTAGTGATTTGGATATTGCATTGCATAACTTTGTTAACAAATATGATAAGATGGCTTTTTACTCTTGTTTGCAATACAATCTTGAGGAAACACGAGTAAGCTTTTTATGATACTGCTCCAGAATTCATTTTAACATCTTTTAAATATAGGTTTCTATTAATTTGATGCTACTTCCATTTGGTACCACAGAAAAAACTAAACTCGGAAGCAAATACATTGAAGATTGGAGAGGAAGACCCGCCATTATCAGAGGTTATCTTTTTTCATTATTATTATTGGCACCATGCCTTTTATAGATCTATTGTTTCCAATCATGACTACCTATATATAAATTGATTTTAGTTCTCAATTCAATTAAATTAGCATCATGAATGCGAGGTACTGGATTGTTTTATATTCACACACTTTGCCCTTTTTTGTGACTAATTATTGTAAAATTGGTGACATGAACAACTTTACTCTGCAGATCCACATCAACTTATGCATTAGCTGCAATACACAAAGTATAGCATAGGATGAGGTGGATTACCCTTCAAGTGAAGAGACAAAAATTTGAGATCAATGAAGTTGTTGAGAGTTCTGTATGTTTTATCTTTTATTGGCATGTAGCTTCTATGTCTCTGGAACTCTACTTTTTTCTCAAATATTTTGATGGCATTCTTTTGTTTTATTATTACTTTCTTCTATCAATAAGAGTTCTATGTTTCAGACATCGACAACCATGCCTATAATATGTGTTTATGTGCTGTGTGCGTCTTAACAACGTTGATCTGCTTGTTTTTGCTAGAGATGTTTATCTACAAAATATTATAGCATGTCCAAAAGTGTATACTGTAGAAAGTTTTTTCCTTTATTTGATGTATTGTTCCTGCAGATTCTAGATTGGTTTTTTATTATGCTGTATCCTGATTTGATCTACATTTTTCTGTCAGATTTGTATTTGTTCCTATCAAAATATCCTTCGGAATGAGGAAATGGAATATAATGACCAACATTGGAAACATATATTGGGGTTTTAATTTGTAATATTCTGGATGTTAATAATTATTAGTGGGAATTAGGTTAATATATATATATATATTTTTTAAGATTTTCACAGTTTTTATGTATTTTTTTTATTACATTTGCAGGCAATTTATATTTCATAATGTGCCTTTGATGCCTATTTTACACCTTTGATTCTTTTTAAGTTTCTGTTGGAAAGCTTTTCAGTTTACCATTTAGATTCTATAAAATTATCAATGATAGAATCTATTGTGACATAAAATCATTTAGAAATTAATGTATAAAATTCAAAAAAATACATACAAAAAGATTAAAAATCAAAAAATAGATTCATGTAAAAGCAACAAGCATTATATCTCTATTCACTATCTTATCATTATGTTTTATCCAATGTTAGTATTATATGTAAAAGTAATTGGCCATCATCTTATAATGATGTATGGAATATTGTTAATGTCTGATTACTTAGAAATTAAGTCTTTGTTGATTTTTTATTTTATTATGCTATAATAAATTTTTCGAATAAAACTCCGATTTCTCTTATATGAAATCTTCTTGGTTGTTTTAATAATAATAAAATTATTTTTATTTCATTTGATGTTATTTGAATTGCATGTCAAGCAAATCTATCAGGTTAAAAAGTAACTTATAAATTGTATAGCTAATAGCTTACAAGGTGGCAATTAATTTATATTGCTTGCAAAAACTGTAAAAAAAATAAAAAAAATCAAAAGTCAATAACCAATTGACTTGGTGAACTAAAATAGATTGGTGTACCAAATAGATTCATAGAAAATGATCATCAATGTGCCCAACATGGCTTCTTCTTGAATATATAAATTACATTAATATATTTACCCAAATTTATGCATGACTTATCAATCTGCAACTCGTGGTGTGGAGCTTCGTGCAACTGTGTTAGCTGTTAATGCTCCTTATCAAAGGCTTTAATATAATAGAAATATAGCATATATGTTACTATATAAAAAAAATATATAAATATTTGTTTTTAATAAAAATGGGATTACATCTAGGGTCAGAATCGGGCCGAGCTTGATCTACCGAAATTTCAAAATTTCAATTCTGAGAAATAGCCTAGCTTCGAGTTAAAATTAGCTCGAATAAGTTTGTTCGAAATTCTACCGATTTTAATTTCGAAAGCTCGAGTTCTACTCGAAACTAAATTAAGAATTTAATTATAATTTTAAATCTTGGATTTAGTTTTAAATTAAAAACTTATTTATAAATTAATTTTTTATATTATATATTATATGTCACTACAAAATATTAAATATTTTATTCATATATTATAATATTTATTAGTTTTTACTAATTTTATTAAATTTTATTGATTTTTAAATAATATTTATATTATATATTAATATATTAATATTAAATTTCGAAGCTGAAATGAGCTCGATCGAGCTTGACTTCGGCGAAATTAATTTCGAAAGCTTCGAAATTGACGCCGAGCTTCGGCTCCAAAGCTCGAAATTAGGGCGAACTCGAAGCTTTTACCGAAGTCGATCTCGAAACTCACCTAACAGCTTGATCGTTTGACAGCCCTAATTACATCACGTTTAAACTAAATAATGAGGACCTTAAATTAGAGATTTCTTAAAAAATTATTATTTTTTTAAAAATTATTTGCTTAGGTACAAACATTCACAATAAATGAATATAATATAAATATTATAGTTATTTAATTTTTAATCCTTTGAATAGTGTTAAAATTGTCTATAGGTCCCTTGGGGGTGTGTAGAGGTTTAATATAATAGTATTTTGAGTGTGTGTGTTTTGGGTGGAGAATAATATCAAATAGTATCAGGAGCTAAAAGATAATTTACCCTAAATATTAATATGATATATGCTCATATGTGTATAAATTTGTAAATCAATGAATATATAACACATTTATCACTTTTATAGTTCTTTTATATGCCAATATATTTTACTATATATACATGAAAGTATAATATAAGTCAATATTAATAAAATAAAATAAATAATAGAAAATATCAATTATAATATAAAAAAATAACCAAACAATTCAATATGCCGTCGTGCAAAGCACACGCATTATACTAGTATATATATAATTGTAATGTGATGCTAGAATACCAATTCAACCTCTTCGGTATGTTTAAAAATATTTTGTAAAGAAAATAACTTCAAGTCCCATGTGATCAGGGGCGGAACCAAGGGGGGGCTAGCGGGGGCTTCAGCCCCCCCACAGCTCCGGCGAGTCCCTGGATCCGAACTATTCCAGCAGTTTGTGAGGGAAGCCTCCCCATGTCCCTGTCTGCCCCCATCCCCCCCTCAAGCCTTCAGCTTGATTCAGTGAAGAAGAGAGGGCAGAAGGAGGTGACCGGAGACATTTGGAGGTATAGAGAGAGGTGGGAGGATGAAGGAGACGAAGGGAGAGAAGAAAAGAGGTTGGGTTGGGGGTTCTGTCTAAAAGAGAGGATGACTTTTGCTCATGTTTCAATATTGAAGAGATTCTAAAGGAGGTGAGGCCTGCATGCATGGCTGGAAGATGGTCAAAATTAGAGAGAGAAACAAGAGGAAGGAAAGTAACTTAAACAGTGACTCGAGAAAGGGACTCGTGTGGCCTTAGTTAATAGTGAGCTGATGTCACTTGAATGGGTTTTGTGTTTCCTTTTCTGGGTGAAATTTGCGTGTGCACTTTGGATGGTGAGTTTATTGGGCTCTAGTAATTTCGGTATGGGGGGATTTGGAGAATAGTTTTCAATCATTTTTTTGTATTTATTACATTTTTTTATATTTTTTATGAATTAAAATGTCTAACTTGATGTTTTGAGTTGATGTTTAGCTTAATGATTGATTGTGAAACCTAGTTTATCTCAGTAGGTTTTAATTCTATTTTGAAGAAATTAAGTTTAATTGTTTGTAGTTTATAATATAAAATGTTTGCATTTTAAGATGATTGAATGTGTTGTTCTTTGATTCATTTGAAAGTTTTTTTATTCTTCGATTTAAATGTTTGCAATTATGTTCAATTATTTGTTATGTGTCTGTTTCGAAAGTTATAGTTGGAATTTGCATAGATAAATATTTTATGTTTTTTTATACATATATTTAAAATTATAATTGTTTTAATCAAAATTTATATTATCGTATTATTTTATATTGAAAATAACTGTTATGTTGGATGAATTTTTTTTTTCTTTATGTTTGCCTTTAGCCCCCCCTGTCATTAAGTTCTGGTTCCGCCCCTGCATGTGATCCATGTGGATGAAGATAACAATGTCCAAGTGATATCCCTTCTAGATCTTTTCCAAACACCCCCATCAAGTATTTGTCTATGCATGTGATGTGATGTCTAGAATAGACCTTCTAGATCTTCGGCTTGCTAGAATAAGTTGAGTAACCTTCAATCTTCATTGCCATTTATGTACTAGACATGTCACATATTCGAATTTGAATATAAAATCTTGAATTATTTTTAATATATAAAACCATAATAGGTATTCGTAAAATATAAAAATAAATTTAGTTTATGAAGAAGATTGATATTTAACTTATTAACATAAATTCTCTTTTAAAGTTTATTATATAATCTATTTGGAAAATTTTCAATTGAATTTTATACTTATAAATGAGCAAGGAGTTTTTAGAGTTTTTCTTTGCAGTATACCGAAAATAAGTAACATAGCATACTTGCACTTTTTCAATAATACCCCATACTTTTTTATTTTTATTTTTACTGCGAAGCTAGTTAGTTATTGGCTTTCAAAAGTTTTTAAATAGTTTTTTAAAACATTCAAATAATAAAGTAAAAGACAAAAATACCCTTTTTTTATAATTATTATTTACCCATAACTAATAAATAAATAATTTTTTTTAAAAAATAGTTATAAGTAAATTATGAGTTTATTAAGAGAAATACAAATAATATTAAATTTATAAAAAAATATTATTAACATATATATTTTTTAAATTTTAATAACATCCATTAAAAAATTTATTTGTAAGATGTTCAAAATAAAAAAATAATTATATTTCTATTAAAAATTATATTTTATAGAAGGAAAATAATAATAATAATAATAATAATAATAATAATAATAATAATAATAATAATAATAATAATAAAATATATTTTATCACCAACAAAATACATAATTATTACGAAACAAAAAATATGAGAAAATTATTAAAAATAATATTATATATAAAAAAGGGTTAAATTGTTAATTTATATATATGATAAGTTTAGGTTTTATATTTAACTTAAATTAAAGTATAAAACTTTAGTCAAGAGGGTGACAAGTAAAATAAAAATAAAAAATGAGGTTATGAGGTATAATTAAAAAGTGAGGGGGTGGTAAGTGATTTGGTTATTTTTGAGGGGGTGGTAAGTAAAGAACTTTTGAATTTTTCATGGTATGTCAATTTGTGACTATTGAAAACATAAATTATAATTAAAAAAAATTAAAATTCAAATTACATGCTCGACATATTCACAGATAAATTTAAATCTTAAAATAATTTGAGTAATTATATCTTAAAAATAAAAAAAGGCACTATTCCCAAGGTGGCAGCATTGTTGCTCCAAGTTGCCTGGTTTGTCCTTGTGGACTTCAGGCTAGAGTAAGTTTAGCTTGAATTGATCACTCAACAATACATGTGTGTCCCTGTCAAAATAAAATAAAAAATAAAAAAAAATAAACAATACATGTGTGGGTGGGTCCGGGCTCCGGACCGTCCTGGTCATTTTACTTTTCACCAAAATTTTAACATACATAAATAAAATCATCGAAACTTAAATTAAGATCTTAGTAGAATTAGAGATAATTATTTATTAGTCCCTAACTTTAGTGCAGCTCAAACCGTTGCGAAAGCGGTACCGAAGTTCGATCGATATTACGGCCGAGTTCGGTTCGATCGTTTGATAACAAATCAACTTGAACAACCCAAATTTGAGTTGAATAATAAATTTAGCCAAACTCGCCCAGGAGTCGAAATTTCGTTTGAGTTAGGCTCAAGTCAATATATATATATATATATATATATATATATATATATATATATATATATATTATAATTATATATATATAATTATAAAATATATACATAAATATATATATATATATATATATATATATAAATGTAATAATGATATAAATTATATACATAAATAAATATATATAATATTTTATACATCGTACATATACATATAATGGGCTGTGTGTGTGATAAAGGTGAGTCACATGGAGAGAGGGGAAAGTGCGGGGCGTGTGTGTGTATGCAGCGTCTTTGTGTGTGTGTGTGTGTGTGTGTGTAAGAGCAAAACAATGATCCATTCCTCACTTTAGTCCCACATCGGAGACCAAAGCAAGAGAGCTTTCAAATTCCATTATAAAACAATGGAGCCTCAGGGAAAGAGTAAGCATTGAGCAAGCTGTTCTTTCCCTCTAATAAAGAAAGAATAGTGAGCTCCACTTGGATTTTAAAGTGAAATTTGAAAAAATTTAATAAATTTTAAATTTTTTCAAGTAGTAGTCGAATCGAACTCGAACTTCTACTTGTAGTTTCAAGCCGAACCTGAACTTAAAATTTTAAGATTATTCAACTTGGTAGAACTCGAGAATTTGAATAGCAGATTCGAACTCAACTCGAAATTTTGGGCTCAGCTCGTTCGAGTTTGGCTCATTGCCAGCCCTACCACCCAAGGACCCCTAGGGATGGAGTAAATAGTGCTAGGGACTTATAGGTAATTTGAACCCCCACCCAAGGACCTATAGTTAAATAACTATTCTTATTATTATAATATATAATTTTAAGAGTCGTATTCAAACCCTAACCCTAGAAAAATCCAAATTCTCTCTTGTTTCTTTTGGCGTTCTGCCATCGGCTGAGGGGTTGAGGGGGGGAGGGGGAGGCTGTCGGCAGAGGACTCCGAGGGCTTCTCTATCGAGCTGCCGGGCAAATTCCGGACTCGCCGGTGCCGGGGGTCTGAAGCCCCCGTCCGTCCTTGCAATCTTGAATCTAGTCTCCAAATAGGCTTGATTTGGGACCTTGATCTAGCGTCTCGCGAGCAAGAGAGCAAGAGAAGGGATTCGGGAGCTCTCTTGGTCTTCCTAAGAAGCATCTGAGAAGGAGAGATGGGTGAGCGTAAGGTTCTGAACAAGTACTACCCGCCGGACTTCGATCCGGCGAAGATCCCGCGACGGAGACAACCCAAGAACCAGCAAATTAAGGTCCGGATGATGCTCCCGATGAGCATTCGCTGCAGCACCTGTGGAACTTACATCTATAAGGGCACTAAATTCAATTCTAGAAAGGAGGATGTCATCGGCGAGGTTAGTTCTCAAACCAAGCCATTCCACCCTTTTTTCTATGATTATTTTTTTTCTATTTAATTTGGTTGATACTCTTTATTGCTATCAGAGCTAATAATATAGTTTGTTCTTGATGGCTTGTATTTAGATATCAAATGTGAGTATCTTTGATTTTTTAATGTCCATGCTTGCTATTACTTTTGGCCTATTTCTTGTTCTTTGCCAACGCTTCAACAGTCAATGATGTTTTGAATGCAATCACTTGCCTTGTTTTGTTTGACCTTCTTTTTTAAAACTTTTTCAGAAAATTTTTATTACAGTAAAGACCTAATCTTAGTGCTTTAATTTTTCACTCAAACTAATCATTCATTAATGGATTTTTTTGGTAAGTTTCATTCTAGAATGTTTTGCCTATTATTCCTGTGATACAATTCTGAATTGAGATGTGTTAGGTTTGACACTTCTTTGCTCATGTTTTGGAAATTACAGACATACTTGGGAATCCAAATATTCCGCTTCTATTTCAAATGCACGAAATGCTCTGCGGAGATTACATTCAAGACTGATCCTCAGAATTCAGATTATGTTGTTGAATCTGGAGCGGCTCGTAATTTTGAGCCTTGGCGTGACGAGGAAGATGTGAGGAATTTTTTCAAATACTTGAGATCATATGATGATGGAACCCCTTCTTTTAGCCACCTTTTTTATCAATTCTCGCATAATCCTCACATTTTCTTATTACAGGCAACAGAGAAGGCAAAGAGAAAAAGGGAGGAAGAAGAGATGGGTGACGCAATGAAGTCCTTGGAGAATAGAGCAATGGATTCTAAACAAGATATGGATATTCTTGCTGCGCTAGAAGAAATGAAGTCCATGAAGGTAAAAGCTAAATTCTATAATCTACTAGCTTGTGGTTTATTGTGCATCTGGCAAATATTTTCCTTTTTCTCATCCCTTTACCAAATCATATAGTTTCCACTTACAGTTTGCGCGTGAAAGAGGTTTTTATTCTTTACTGCCCATTTTTGCATCATACTGACTTTTATCTGTTCTGTCAATATTTTCCAGTCTAGACATGCAACTGTGAGCATTGATCTTATGCTTCAAACTTTGCAACGTTCAGCTGATGTGAAGGTATGATTTTCTTTGTATATTGGTTACCTTTGATTGCACACACACACACACACACACACACACACACACACACACACACACTACCCATCTTGACATAGGAGATGGTTGCAGATTGAATGGTAAAGTACGTAATGATGATTAATGCAGAATTGTCTCTGTAGTTATACTCTAGTTCTCAGTTTCCTATTAACTGTTTGTATCTTCTTCATAAACTTCGTAAATTTTGGTTGATGCTTGTTTTTATTATGGAGGATACCTTAGAAATATTCAAAAACGTTATGTTGAGGTGAAAAGGATTGACTTCAAGGCTGCTTAAACTGAGCATGTTGGACCTTTTTTTCAAGGAATAGTAGACTTTGAAATTAATTTTGTTCATTTTCTTTGACTATGATGCCAAGAAGTTGTGTGCAAACAACATTAATCTTCTGAATTACCTTCCACTTTAAGGTAGGTCAAGCATAAATTCTTTTTTTGTTTTTTTTTTTGTTTTTTCAGTTGATATGTTCAGAGAATTTTATTGTAACACATTTCATTATTTCTTTCTTTTAGGGCATTATAATATATTAAAAAACATTTGAGGCATTAGGTTGTGGAAAAGATGCAATGTCACAAAAAATAATACTAATAAAAATGGAGACCACTGCTTTTCTTTGGTGTTACATATTGGGGATTTGAGTGCATGCAAAATTTCCTAAATGTAAGACACCACTTAAACTAGCCCTGTATTCTACCCAAAAAATTAAATCCATATCCATATGGATTTACCTATACAAACTAAATCCATATCCATATCCACTTAAACTAGCCCTGGGTTCTTGGCATACCAGTATTTGTTCGGTATAAACAACTCAGCCATCTGGACTTACGAACAGATGATTCAATTTGATGTTTTGAACTAATCTTGTCTTCTTGAAAAAAAGGCCCATCCATACCCGTCAATCTTCTGCAATTAAATTTGCTTTGTTTGGCATTAAGCAAGTACCTTCAAGAAACTGAATTCAACAAAAGCTTTTATGGAAGAATTGTCTTGCACATGAAAACTCACACCCTATAGTACAACTTTACATACAATTCATGATGCTATTTATTACCTGCATATCCTTATTATGATTGCCAATTTTATTCCTTATGCTTGGTGAAATATAATGGATAAATATTTTTTATTTTTAGGTTATGTATTACACCCCTTTCTTTTGTGAAAGAAGTGGATGAACCACATTTTATTAATTGAAAAGTTAAGTGCTACATAGTTGGCCCATAAAGCCTGTTTACGGAGAATATGCTTTGTAGAATGGAAACTGGCTTTATTAGAGACCCTCAGTTGCCTTAGTCGACTTTTGTGTTTTTGTCATCCTCGAAGGCTTCATCATCCTCGTTGTGTGACCCTTGGTGCGACCTTTGTGGTTGATCATCCCCTGAAAATTCCAGGCTCCTCGTGATTAGATTGTATGTTGTCAGCCAGCCTCTAACCTGGAACACTTTGACGGATGAGTTGCATTAAACCAAGATAGTATAAAAAAATTGATGCCACAAATTAGTTTTAGGAAAGCACCTTTTCCTTGGAAACATCTTCTGTTATGTTCGATCTAGATGCTTTAGGCGATGGTAATTGTAGCTATTTCCCATCTCCACCTGATAGTTTTGCCCACCTCTTTATTCCTATAAATCTTTTGTAGAATTCGGTGTTCAAGGTGAGTGTGAACGGTGATCTTTAGTGGTTCCAGATGTTTGTGGCACAAGGATAAGTGAATAGTAGATTTGACACTGTTTCGCATGCAGGTTCACACATGAAATTAGGGATGATAAAATCCGATCCGATATGTGGTTTCCGACCCGATCCACCTCGAATGGAGCAGTTTTTTGTCGGAGGCCGAGGCACGCAAGTGTATGGGTATTTTTTGAGAGGTCTTGGGCCGCCCCCACCGCGTCTCCGCCAAAAAATTATGAAAATGCCCATATATATATATATATATTTGTATATTAGAAGGTTTATCATCAATTTTCTAAGTATAAAACACAAACTATCAACTTGTAATCATGTATTAAAAGTTAAAATATGGTCAAGGGCGGTGCAGGCGGGCCCGGCGGGTGTGTGGTTCAAAGTGGGCGATGGTGGTAAGACCGCTTGCCCGCCCCCATTTCCATCCCTACATGAAATACTCGTGTGCCTCCTGCTTCTTTTTTGTAAATTATGCAAGCGTGAGATTTTAAATCCGCTATGCTGCATAGCGGTCCCAAGTCTTAGGATAAAGGATGAGTGGTTCATGAGGTTGGCCGATGTAACAGAAACTTTGTCACTTTTATGATATGGATTCTCTAATATATACCGATTGGGACGTGCTTCACTTTAGGCACGTGGCTACATCCAAGCACGGATGTAGTGTTAAATGAAGCCGAAGTGTTTCATCACATCGCCGGGGTGTGATGGAGTATAAAGGGTTCCCACATCATGGGCCAGGTGTGGTAATCTAAGTTTAGTCCCGCCACATCTGGCGCCGGATGTGGTGTTAAATGAAAGAAGGGTTCTCGTGATCAGTGGGCCGGTCTTGGGTAAAAGTTAGTCCACGAGAGTAGAGGATTAGGATTGGTAGTTGGAATATAGGATCTTCGATGCGAAAATCTATGGAGTTACCGACACTCTAAAAGGAGGAGGATAGATATAAGATGTTATAAAGAGACTAGGTGGATAGGAAATGCCAGAGAGATTAGTAATACGCGCTTATAAATTACATGGTATTGTGGAGGGATAAGCATAGAAATGGTGTGGGTATAATTGTGGAACCAGAAATGAAAACAAAGTGGTTGAAGTGAAAAGGGTAGAGATGCGATTATACATCTCAGAATTTGAGTGTTAGGAAAGTTAAATAATTAACATAGGTGAAATGTGTATTTCGCCTCAAGTAGGGTTAGGAGAGAGCAAGATAAGGTCAAGTTTTGGGAAGATTTGGATATGGTAGCTCTACAGGATTCCACTCAACAAGAGCTTTTATTGGGGTGATCTTAATTCGACCGTATGTATAGGACTTCTAGTACTGGCTACGAGCAAGTCGCAGTACTGGAGGTTATGGATATGAATGGGAATGATAAGGAAAATCTATATTAGATTTTGGCTTTACCACGATTCTAGTGCCACGACCAACACTGCTTTTAAGAAAAGTTTTAATCACACTTCGACACCTTTAAGAATCTGTAATCAGAGCCAAATTGACTTTTCTTGCTACGGTAAGAAGGGATAAATCTATTCAGAAAGATCGCGTACGCTATACCCCGGAAAGATTAACCACACAACATGGTTGGCTGGTGCTGGATGTGAAGAAAAAGGGTATAGTAAAAACAAAAAGAGGGTTAAGCAAAGTAGGATTAGATGGCTAGTGCCGAAACCAATCAATTAGCATTTAAGGATAAAATAATGGGAGGAAGGAGCATACAAATGCGAAAGATTTAGCAAAACACCTTGGCTGGGCTTAGCCGAATCGGGAGATCGAGATAAATGTGGGAAATTCCCTGGAGTGGCTCTAAGGACTCCACAGGGAATTTGGGACCACGTGAATCACGCGGGGAACGGGTGAGGTGGAATGAAGAAGGTTAAGGCTATTAAAGAGAAAAGATATTGCAGTATAAGAAATTACCCACAACCGAGGGATGGAGGCCTTTGAAAAGTATAAAAGGCAAAAAGCGAGGCCAAGAAAGTTAGCTTAGCGAGGCTCGAGCAGAAATCCCTAAACTGATTTATACCAAAAGTTAGCCAGTGACACCTAGAAGAGGGAAAATGAAGTATACAAGATAAAGAAGTAAGAGATAAAAAGGGAAAGACTGAACCAAATCAAGCATTAAGGATGAAGTCCCCAAGCGCCTCTTGTGAGAGAAGGAAATCAAGGAGAGATGGAGAAACTACTTCATCACTTATTCAACGCAAGTCACGAGGATAACTTTACAGATTTTTACGCATCAACGATAAAGGAACTTTAAATATCTGGCGTAAAAATCGCCTACGAAGTCGGGTCAAGGAATTTAGGAAAAATGGGGCCAAGTTTGGAAAAGCTTGCATGGCGGGGATGGTATCCCGATTGAAGAGTTTGGAGAGTCTTGGGAGAGTAGGTGGGTAGAGTGTTAACAAACTTCTTGACTCTATTCTAAAAGGGGAAAATGCTTAGAGACTATTGGAGAAAGAGCATTTTGGTTCCTATTTATAAGAATAAGGAGATATTCAAAGTCATGTATTCTGCAACTACCGGTATTAAGTTAACGAGTCATACAAGAAGCTAAACTCGGGAGTATGAATGATAGAAAGATCGACTGCGTATATCACGGTGCCGGAGAACCAATTTGGTTTTTACGCCGTGTAGATCCACAACAGACGCCATTTCCTTCCTATTACAGCAAACTCTGTGGAGATCTACAGGAGAAAAGAAAGGAAGGATCTTCATATGGTTTTACTGGATCTGCAGAAGCGATATGACAGGTAAGCATCAAGACAAGTCCTTCTGGTGGTATCAGAGAGGAAAACATTCATGTAAAATATATAAATATTATGGGATACGTATTTAGGGGGGCTAAGTTCTGAAGTGTAACAAAGAGGAGGGCGATAATTTTAAGGAGAGTTTCTATAACAAATGGGCCTACATCAAAGGGGATCGGCCTCAATTTCCCCCATACTTGCTTTTACCCTAGCGTATTGGATCTAATTAACTAGTTATATCCGCAAGACATCCCATGGGCCAGACATGTTGTTTTGCAGACGATGTCATTCTAGTAGATTTAGACTAGAGACGGAGTAAATCAAAAGCTAGAATTAATGGAGAAACACTTTTAGAAAGTAAAGGCTTTTAGGTTAAGTAGGAGTAAGGCCGAATATACGTGCATTGTAATTTTAGTTTAAGTAGGAGAGATGAAGGAGAAGTACAAACTAGGGGTAAAGGTGGTGAAAGGTTAACCATTTTAGGTATTTAGGTTCCATTTTCCGTGTGACGTATTGATGGACGATAGATGATGAAGCATGTGAACCCATGTAGAATCAAAAGTTCTGGATGGGTTGAAATCTGGTAAGTCACACGTGTGTTATATGTGATAAAAGCATCTCTAATAAAATAAAGGGAAAATTTTATATGATCAAGTTAGACCGCCATGCTTATACCCGAGGAGTTGGGTCAACCATTAAAGTTCAACATATGCATAAGATTTAATGCGCTTCAAAATGCAGGGATGCATTAAGACTGGATGGCCATACAAGATCGACAAGATTAGAAATGAACATTATCCGATGTATGCTGCAAGGTGCACTAACCAAGATAAAAATACGGTAGGCGCTTTAAGATGGTTTCGGCTGGACATCGCACGGACCCCCAGTGCTCTCAAAATGTGATGATAGTTTAGTCATGTCGAAGGTAAGAAAGGGTGCGGTAGAGCAGGATTACTGTGATTACGTAGAGGTATTGTCTACGACTTACAGCGTTGTAGATATCGAAATGCCGATCTATTGCAGAAATGCATACTGGTATTAAAGAATTCATATAAATTTACCCTCGCTTTTAGTATAGCATTACCGATAAGTCGGCTAAAAGCGTTTACCTTCATTAAATTAGCTTTGTTTCAGAGGGACATCGGCCCGCTTCCTAACATCCCAATCTCTCATAGAATTATTTGTTATTATTATTATTTATTTATGTATTTTTATTTTTATTTTTTTTATTTTATTTCATTTTATCTCAGTTTATTTCATTTCATTTTATTTTTATTTTTTTTTATTTTATATTTGAGAGCGACATGAAAACAGAGAATCCATATAGCCGACCCCATCTAGTATGGGATTAAGGCTTAGTTGTTGTTGTTGTTGTTGTTGTCTAGCGTGAGGATTTTGTTATCCTTTGCAAGCCATCCAAGGAGTTTGATCTTAAGATGACATGGTCCTTTTCAGAAACTTCTTTGCAAGTCACTTCTAATTCCCCTGTCGATTATGAAAGTTAAGAGTAATTTTACTGTGAATTATCAATATGTAGTCAACCTCCATGATCCCTCATCATTTGATGTTTCGGGTGTTAGGGTTATATGATTTAATATTGGTTGGTATTCTATCAGTTCCTGTATGAACAGTGGACCATTCCCTTCCTCCCTCCCTCTGATCTGTTCCTTAGCTTCACTTAGTGGACCTTGCACTTTCGAAGAAGAATAAATAAAGAGAAGCAAGATATCCCATGTTTGGTTACTTTCCCCTTACTTGAGGCAACTTCTGCAAAGGGGCTGCAGTGAAAGCTCATTGAAATTAATAAACTTAGGAAAATATTACCAATCTAATTATTTTGAAGCATTTGCTGGAATGTTAATATGGTCAATTTTAGCCACCAGTATGTATACTGACTAGTCACTATGAGGATCATAGGGCAAGAGCATGGACGTTGGAAGATCGAAACCTTTATCCTCAATATAAGATAATAATAACATACAGAGGGTTGAGAGGTTGCGTAAGCTTCTACACTATCCAAACCTTAGGGCAAGTCTCCTGTTTATTAACTCATGTTTGTGGGGATTAACTGTGGATTATAAATAGATGCATTTATTTCATATTTTTATATATAAACACCCCAAAGTATCTAGTTGAATTAACCTTTTTGGTTCCCTGGCAGGATAAAAAAATTATGGAAGAAGATGAAGAACTTATTAAATCAATTATTTTCCAGGCAAGTAACTATTTATTTATGTTGTGCCTTCTCTAAGATCCAAGTGTTCATTATTAAATACATTAATAATGTCAAGTGAGAATGCTTATGATGATGATCTTTCATTCAGGCTTCAAAAGATTTTGTTCGGAGAATTGATGATGACAATGATGAGGAGGATCTAGATGAAATTTTACATCAGCCATTCGATAAAGCATGTGATTCATTAAATTCTGAAACCAAGGTATGTTATTTTGATATTTTATTATTTTAATATTTTAATAATTCATAATGAGACCATACTATTTCTTTGTTCCAATATTGAGCTGCATGTGAAGCTTTTCCTTTCTTTATGTATTTACTTCTTTATATTTTAAACTTGGTTTGGTTTTTATCTGTTCTCATTTTCGGTGTATTTCTAAATCACTGATTGCTTATAGGAACTCACACATAAGTAAGATTGCCATCAATCTAATCACTTGGGAGTTGCTAATTTCTAACTATTTTTGTCACAGATAAAACATGTTTCAGACATCCCTGCTCGAGTGGGCAATCCCACAGATTCCTTGGTGAAAGCTAGTATTTTTAATGCATCTAAAAGTGGAGGTAAGCTCTTTTCTGATGTCTACATGCATGCCATATTTGGCTTTCAGCCTCATTTTTGGTTTTTGGTCAGCCAAAGAAAGTTATAATGGACCATTAGTAATATATTTTTTCCTATTTGAGTATAAATTCAAACTCTGATTAGTTTCATTTGTTCTTAGGCTATGATTGGTTCCTATTTATGAAGAAAATGAGCAAAGTAAAAAATGTGTGAATTGTTTTTCTTCTTTTTTTGTTATATAGTTCTTTGATCTTCCATTCATCCAACCAAACTCTGTAAACTTGTTTCTCTTTTCTTGTTGTTTCATCTTCTTTTCGTGGTGGTTTTCTTTATATTCATCCAACTTGTGGAAACTTTTTTGTCTGCTTTCTTTTGGTCCCATCTTCCTTTCATCTTTTTGTTACTGTTATATTCATCTAACCTCTAGTTATCCAAATATGGCTCTAGCATCTTTTAAAGATTATAGGGAAAACGTTTATGTCAATGTATTTGATTTATTCTACCTAGGGACATTAAACGGTTTGCATCTATAACCAAAATTTATGCTTCAACCTCTTGTTTTTCAACTGCCGAATTAAGTTATAATGAACCATTAGTTATATATATATATATATATATATATATATATATATATATATATATATATATATATTTCCAATTTGGGTACAAATTTTTCTGATTTGTTACAGTTGCTCTTAGGCTATGGTTTTTTTTTTTTTTTTTTTTGTTATACAGTTCTTTGATTTTCCATTCATCCAACCAACCTCTGTAAACTTGTTTCTCTTTTCTTTTTGTCCCATCTTCCTTTAATCTTTTGGTTACTGTTATATTCTTCTAACCTCCAGGTATCCAAATATGGCTCTAGCATCTTATAACAATTAGAGGAAAAACATTTTGTCAATGTATTTGATGTATTCTACCTAGGGACATAAAACTGTTGGCTTTTATTTGAATTTAGTCAAATGTGGTTGGACAGTTTGATGTATAACTCTTTTTTTTAATTTTTTT
Organism: Dioscorea zingiberensis; assembly: GCA_026586065.1. NCBI lineage: Eukaryota > Viridiplantae > Streptophyta > Magnoliopsida > Dioscoreales > Dioscoreaceae > Dioscorea > Dioscorea zingiberensis. Next base: position 14,659,043 of record CM048818.1, read on the forward strand.
TTTTTATTTTAATTTTATTATTTTTATAATTATTATTTTTGTGTGGAACACATTATCAGCTAAAGCAGATATTTTGATCCTTTTGATTCTTTGACAGACACAGGAGGTCCCTCCTTGCTTAAACCAAAATTTGTGCTGAAGCCGAAGCCAGTGATAGACAATGCAATAAAGAAGCCACGACTTGAACCTACAGAAAATGACAGGCCAAATGATGAAGTCAAAATTGACTTGAAAGAAAACACCACCTATACTGGGCTTCAGTCACTCTGTCAAAACTATGACACCGATGACAGTGAGTGATTGATCTGTATGCCGCTCATCCTTATCTCTATGGTTGTTTTTACCTTCGATACCATACCTTAGTATTGAACCACCATCTTCAACTCAGGAAAAGCCTGGTGCTATATTTGATATGTTGTGTATTGAACAAGGAAATCTCATATAGGCTCTGAAAACTGCTCTTAAGCCAAAAATCTACCTGTTACTGTTGCAATAAGTGTCAAACTCTTTTTTGCACATGACTTTTTACTTTTCCTCACTCCAGGCCATAATTTTTCGACACTGTTTTCTTAGCACAACAAAATGATGTACACTGGAAATTCTCTGTATGAAATTCTGGCGATCTAAATCATAAGTTACTGATTGCCCCTTATTTGTAATGTTTTCCAGGGATTATTGTTTAAGAGCATCCGAAAGGTAAGCTCTTCATGTGGTTCCCTATATTTTTGGGTGAGTTTGAAGGCAAAGTTGTGGTAGTCCAAGTATCCAACTTTAAATGCAGCTCAAACCAAATATTTGGAACAAATTTATATATAAAATATTTATAGTAGGATATTGGTACTGTTTCAGGGCCTATTGTTCATTATTCATTTTATTTATTATGTATAGGAAGATCTGGTCACTCATTTTGATTTGATGGTTATGGAATAACCTGGAATAAAGTAATTTAATTTATAAATAATAATTGTTAATTATTTATTACTTTAATAGTAATTGAAATATATGAATTTAATTTAAATCATTTATAATTAATATTAATCAAATCAAAATTTAATTTGCAAATTTTAACTTTAAAACCTTAACTGGCCAAAAATATAATTTGCAAAAGAGGGGCTTTAAAAATTTTAAAAAATTGATAATCTTGCATCATGTTATGTCAAAATTTCAAAAGAAAACCTTACATCTAAGCTTTTTTAAAAAGAAGATGAGTGGCCACAACTAGGGATGGCAATTATACCCAAACCCGACCCGACCCGACCCGACCCGACCCGAGTTTGACGGGGAAAACCCGGTTTGACCGGGTTTCGGGTCGGGTTCGGGTAAAACCCGGTCAATATAAAAGCCGGGTGCAAAAGGGTATGGGAAACTTGATACCCGACTAACCCTCAACCGAACCTCGAATCTGAAATGTAAAATTATTATTCCAGTTTAGAAAATAATGATGAGTGATGAATGGGGGTTCTAAAGGGCTATGCGTTCTTTTGGATTAAACTTTTCAATTTTTATTTTAGTATCATTTTGTATAAGTTTCGAATCGCTTGACTTTTATTATTTTGGTTTGATCTCTTTGAAGATGATGATGAATGGTGGTCATTTTATCTAAAAACATTAAGATTTTGGATTGAAGTTTTCAATTTATACTTTATTATTGTTTTATGAGATTTTTAAATGTGCATTTTTTTTACTTAGGATTGAAATTTTAAATTTTATTGTTAATGTTATGTGGTCGGGCCTAGTGACTGACGCATGAGGATACTGCTGGTACCCGATTCCCCGTCGGGTTCGGGTATGGGGCGGGTTTTTAAAAACCCGACGGGTATCGGGGCGGAGCCTGGGGCAGGCGAAATGGGGGGCCGGGTCGGGGCTGGGTAGGCAAAACCCGCCTCAATCCCGCCCTAAGATGCCATCCCTAGCCACAACAATGATAACATGTTAAACATGCAAAAAGCGTGACAAAATTAGCAATAAAATATTAGTGATATTCAGAACTCTTTGAGGACATAGACAAAGAATTGAAGAATTTTTTACAGTTTTGTTGGAGGAATGAAAATAGATAAACTAAATTTATAAATAATTATAAATATTTTAATTAAACGATTAATCATATTTATTATTAATTAATAGATAATAATAATCCTAACTCTAAAACAATAGTATCTTTGTCTTTATCATTAATATACAACTATTATATATTAAAATATATTTTTTTAAAATTATAAAAATTATATAGTTATTTTTTAATTTATAAAATTATTATGATATTAAAATTTAATAAAATTTAATAATTAAATTAAAAAATATTTAATTGTAATATATAATTAATAATTATATTAAATTAATATTATTTAACAAGATTAAATAACTGATTAAGGAGGAACGACATCTCTATCGTCCTGCTTCATTCAGGTAACCAAACACCCAAAAGCGTGACCTCCCAGTTTTGAGATGTCAAGATCGAAACACCTCTTGAGAGGATAAATGTGACTTTATATTGGAGTGTTTGGTTGAAATAGTGCTAGGTTTTGAGCTGTCTAAGCCAGCACAACCTAGTTCATGATTCGTCATGCTTTGCATAGTCCGGTTGCTAAAGTACTAGATCCTGCAAACATGGCCTAGCCTCCTATGCTAGTTTGGGCTGGGGAAGAGGGACTCGACGACATGGCCTGAGATTTTAATATATTTTTCTAAATGAAAAGATAATTTATTCTTTATAATATTTTATCATATATTAAATATTTTTAATAATTTTTAAGAAATTGATGGGTCATGCCTTATGGTGGTTGAGTCTTAGGATTGATAGTGCATGTCGAGGTGGCACGATACATTTATCTATATTACTAAGCATACATAATGGTACTAAATAAAAAAAACTAAAAAAGAAAAAAGAGAAAATTTGATTGGGGTATTAGGAATTTCTCATATTTTTGGATATTTAAATTTTAAAATTCTAACACACTATCATGTTTTTCCTTATGTTGTTATGCCACGTCTCATCACTCCCTCCAGCATCATTTCAAATCAAGCAAACTTCGATCTGTGGGAACAAAGGGGAATTGGGAATATGCTATTTATGATTTTTTTTTTTTTTTTTTTTTTTATGATTCAGACTCCTGTGCTACATTCTGAGGACCTTTTGGATGCGATCTGCTAAATTACTCCTAAATTCTCAATAATTGGGAATTGGTATGTTTTTATTTTGCTTTTTTTTTGTTTAATTTAGTTTAATCCACAATGTATTTTTCTTTGATTTTATATTTTATTCTTATTTTTGTTTCTTGAGTTTGAAAAAATATTCATTTATTTCTCATAAAACATTTAATTGGTGCATAATGATAGCATGTTTATTAAAATTTACAGAAATTGGATCATTAATAGTTTCCCTTTTAATGATCAATGAAAATTTGAGGCATAGAGAAGCATAGAGGAGCAATGGAGAGTAAGATGTGAAGAAGAGGAAGGAGGCAACTCCAGGCTGGAGAGGTGAAAAGAGGTAGCGCATGACCGTAATGCAATAATAGAGAAGACGAGCAGGCTGGCATCAAGGAAGAACAGGGTGTTGGCACTAATGAGTAGGGGTGAAGATGCGAAGAAGAGGAAGGGCCTTGAGAGGAGACCGGGGAGAGGTGAAAGGAGGTAGCACACAGCGATAATGCAATGATAGAGAAGATGAATAGGGCATAAAAGGAAGAACGGGGTGTTGGTAATCGATGAGGACTTTTGAGATTAACTTCATTGCAAGAGCTTGGGATGGTTTAAAATGGCACCATGCGTAAAATGATGAAAATAACAACACTATACTGCCAAGATAATGTGATAACGGGTGTATGATCTCTTGATTTATTGAGATTGTTTTTCATTATTTGGTTTCTTGATTTGTTTTTGTTTCTATTATATTTTAATGGGTGTTTCTTTTCAATTGTTTGAATAGAAATAATGTGATTTCTTTTGATTAAACATGTGAATCTCAAAGCATTGAAATTTTTTATTTTTTATTTTTTTATGTAAAAGATTATTTGGCCTGGAAAAAATATAAATTAGAAAGTAGACGCCCATTTAGAAATCCCAATCGGGTTTTCAACTTCAAATCATTTTGGTCAACTTTTCTATTTTCAAATATATCTAATTAAAAGCCCTTCCTTTAAAATATATTTGTTAGTGCAAATACACTTGGTTGGGAATATTTGACAAAAGTCAACATAGTTAAAGCTGGGTGCAGTCAAAGCTTGGATGATGCAAACTTAGAAGGAGGAGATTGCTACATGCGGAAAGGAGCTGATTAGGGATTAGAATGCAGTTGATTGGGGATATGATTGGTGAGTTAATTTGGCAACTAATTGTTGATTGATGTAAGTCTTGATTGAAGCCAAATTGAGATATGATTGAAGGCCATATTTGGTAAGCAAATATGGTGGCAACTTGAGGAGATCAAGTTTTTGGATGTAAATCGCGCGACTTGGAAGGTGCGAGGTTGATGCACTGAGAACGTGACGGAGAGGTAGTCCGGCTAGTTGCAGTGGTTGGGATTAGGTGGATCTGACATAGTCAACTCAGAACTCAACCAGGAGGGTTGCAGGCGTCTCGAGGTCATAGAGCAATGGAAGCTAAAGCCTTGGTTTGTTCGTCAGCCGGACCGCATAATAATCGTCGTTGCAACTAGGTTGTAATGGCTAAATGTGGAAGGCGTCCAATTTAGTAGCCGCGGAAATTGTGGAGATCTAAAAGAGGAAATCGACATCTTAGGCTTTTAGAGTATCTACATAAGACCCTGTTGGGTGAGATTGACAGAAGACCACAAGAGAAAACCTTGAGGGAGAGGTTAGAGTTGTGATCGACAATTCGAGGGATAGGGTGCTGATATTGTTGAGTGTGTGTGAGTGCCATTTAAAAGAAATTTTTGAACTGCCGTGAAGAAATTTTTAAAAGAAAATAAAGAAAGATTTTTTTTTATCTTTTAAATAAAATAAGAAATATTTTTTAAATAATAAAAAAAATGGTCCCTAGACATTTCAAGGCGGTTACAAAACTGCCGCTAAATGCATCACAAACTGCCGCGAAATGCAGTCTATATTTCACGGTGGTTGTACCAGCGGTTATTCAAAACCACTGCGAAATGAGTTGCGATGCCAGTATTTGCCGCGGTTTGTAAAACGCTACCGAAATAATTTCGCGATAGTTTAAACCACCCCTAAATAACTTCAAAACTACCGCGAATTACCTGTTTTCTTGTAGTGTTTGTTTGTACACATGTTTTTCACCCTCTTTTAGTGGATTTTTATCTCCGAGCTTGGCCCCCCAGACGTAGGCTTGGAAGCCGAACTGGGTTACCAACCCTTGTGTCCCCTTTATGTGTAGTTTGCCTTGTGTGTGAATGTGTTAGTTATTCTCTTTCAAGATATTCTGTGAGCAGTGAGTTGTAGTTAGTGTTGCAACACATTATACAACATGTGGACAACCCAACAAAACTTACAAGTGGTATCAAAGCCAGTCACAGGTGTTCACCTTGTGTTCAAGGTCGGTGAAGTCCTGGAAAAAGTTCTCCACTTTTACATGAAGGGAAGAAGCCTCCAGCAACCGTCCTCCACTTTTATATGAAACAAATTATTCATATTGGAAGACGCGTATGAGGGCATACATCAAATCTATAGATAAAAGTGTCTGGATTGTTATCAAAAGCGGATGGACACCTCCAACATGTCTTGATGCTGAGAAGAATGAAGTCGAGAAGAAGAAGAGCAGTTGGACCCACGAAGAACTAAACAAATCCAATTCCAATGGAAAAGCCCTAAATGCAATTTTTAGGTGGAGTCGATGAAGCAGAGTTCAAGTATATTGCAACATGTGACACAACCAAGGAAGCATAGGAGATACTTTAAAGAATACATGAAGGCACAAACATGGTACGTATTTCAAAACTCCAGATATTAACATCTAAATTTGAGCATCTCAACATGGAGGAAGAGGAAACCATCAGCAGCTTCAATGGCAAATTAATGGACATAGCAAATTAAGCTTTCCATCTTGGAAAGAAATATTCTGATGAGAAGCTAGTTTGAAAAACCCTGCGATCGCTACCAAGAAGATTTGAAGCAAAGTTGAATGCAATAGAATAGGCTCGAGACATTCATACCTGAGATAGATGAACTAATAGGGTCACTACAAGCGTTTGAAATGAACTTGAATTCTGAAAGAAAGAAAGAGATAGCTCCTAGAGTAGAGATAAAGAAGGCGGTACAACATGAAGAATAAAATATGATGCCATACTCAGAGGCATCATAAAATTACTCGAACAAGCCTTGTCCAAGAAAAGCTACCTCTGGAGAAATAGGTGGAAGAATCGAATGAAAGATTAGAAGAAACACAGCAATATTCAGCACTAGGGATTTGGAAGGACTGGTCATCTACAATGAGGATGTACAAATACAAAAAGGAAAAATTCAAGTCTCTCTACCACCATTAAAGACGCTGTAGAAACTAAGCTGAGAGTTAGTGGGTCAGATGGAGATTAGGAAGGTCAAGAAGTACATGCTCTGAGTGGCAACTATGTCACATTCACCTCACTTTTAAAGAAAGCAGAAAGTTCCAACAAATGGAAGCGTTTTGTAGAGGGTATTACAACATCGATTACAACTTCTGAAGTAACAGATAGCAAAAACAAAAATGTTCCCAGAACTAAAACTAGATACAAGTTTGGGGAATTATCAGGAGTTAAGAGACAACAGAAAAGAATAATCCTTGTGTGTTACAATTGTGGAGGAAGTGGACACATAAGACCAAGATGCAGAAAGTTGAAGGAAGACCAAAAGAATGGAAAGGTGCTTTGGATTTGGAAATGTACCAACCAAATGAAGGAGAATCAAAAGTAAGTTCACCGTGATCAGGAAAATGTGGATAAGGAAGAAGATCACAAAGAGAATAGCTACAGAAGAGAAGTCAGAATCAGCAAAAAGGTAAACTATTACAACAACAGGCTACATGAGAGGAAACTCAAAAAAAAAAAAAAAAAAAAAAAAAAATTGATGATTGGTACTTTGATTGGTACTTTGATAGTTTAGTTGCATACACATTTGGACATAAATCTTCAAAGGATGATTGGTACTTTGATAGTGGCTACTCAAGGCACATGATAGGAAACAAAAACTTTCTCACTAATTACAAGAGATATGAAATTGGACATGTTACTTTTGGTGATGGTCAACAAAGTCAAGTGATTGGAAGAGGAACATTGTTGATGCTTGGTGTACCAAGATTGAAGAATGTCCTACACGTGAAGGGCATGAAAGCAAATCTAGTGAGCATAAGTCAATTGTGTGATCAAAATATGGTCGTCAAATTCACCAAGGACAGCTATGTGGTTTATGATGATAAAAATAAATGTGTTCAGACAACTGCTATCTGCTGCAAAAGTTGCAAGTGTGTTACAACACGTCTTTTGACATAACAAAAATTTGGCATAAGAAACTTGGACATCTGAATTTCAGAAATTTAATGAAGATTGCTGAGATGGGAGCATTAAGAGGACTACCAAAGCTGGAGTAGGAAAGGGTGGAGTTTGTGGGACATGTCAAATGGGAAAGCAGAAACGTACTACTCATAAAGTGTCGCAATACACTATTACAATGAGAGGGCTAGAACTACTTCACATGGACCTCATTGGTCCTATACAAACAGAAAGCCTATTAGGACAACGATATATATTTGTATGTGTTGATGACTATTCTAGGTTTACATGGGTAGCTTTTCTTAGAGAAAAGTTGGACACCTTTGGAGCATTTAAGAAACTATGCACACAGCTTCATATTAAGAAGGATTTCCCTATTGGAAAGATTGTTTGAATCAGAAGTGATAATGGAAGAGAATTTGAAAATGCTCAGTTTGCCGAGTTCAGTAAAGAACATGGAATCCAACACGAATTATCAGCCCCAAAAACTCCTCATCAGAACGGAGTAGATGAGCGCAAAAACCGAACACTTCAAGAAATGGCTAGGGTAATGCTAAATTCAAAGAATCTTTCTATAAGATTTTTGGTAGAAGCAATCAATACAGCTTGCTACATTATAAATAGAGTGTATCTTCGTCCTTCTACTAATATGACCCCCTATGAAATCTGGAAAGGAAGAAGATCAAATCTTAGCTATATATCTTCAGAAGCAAGTGTTACATCCTGAATGATAGAGATCAACTGGGAAAATTTGAAAAGAAAAGCGATAAAGGAGTCTTTTTAGGGTACTCCACAAGCAGTCGTGCTTATCGAGTGTACAACTCAAGGACCAAAAAGGTAATGGAATCCATAAATGTTGTTGTGGATGACTATCTTAATTAGACATGTATTGAGGAGACTCACCTTCCTATAAAAGAGTCCAACAATCTTGATATACAGAGCAGTGGTCTAAATGATGATGATGGACAAGAAGAATAACCGATTGCAACGCCATCTGCAACACCTGTTACTGCTCTAGATACAAGCAGACAACAAGTTGCAAGTGAGGTTACAACACAGGATACATCAGGAGAAACAGTATCAGAAATTGATGAAGAAGAAAGCCAAGATGAATACAGTCAAGAAGAAACCATTCAAGAGCCATCCTCAAGAGTACTAAAGAACCATCTAATACAAGATGTGATTGGTAATGTCAGCGAAGGAAGGCATACTCGCAATACTCAAAGGGTAGATTATAGAGAAATGGTCGGATACATGTGCTATAAACATGGGAAATAGGTGGATTCCACCATGTGTAGGAGCATGATTGGGAGTTTACTATATCTCAGTGCAAGCTGTCTTGATATTTGCTTCAGTGTTGGGGTTACGTGCTCAAGTTATCGGGCCTACAATCAAAACAATCTTACTTAATCAGCCACAAACGAATCCTTCGCTATGTTGGAGGAACTATTGAATATGACATCTGGTACTCGCGAGGCTCCAATGTACAGTGGGCAGGCTACAGCGATGTTGACTAGGCAGGCAACATAGATGATCATAAGAGCACTTTTGGAGGATGCTTCTACCTGGGTACCAATCTGGTTCCTTGGTACAGTAAGAAGCAGAGTACAATATCCCTCTCTACTGCAGAAGATGAATACATCATAGCAGAAAGTTGTTGCACACAACTGTTGTGGATAAAGCAAATAGTTGAAGATTATGGGTTATAAGAGTTACAAATGACTGTATTTTGTGACAACAAAAGTGCCATCGATATCTCCAAAAATCCAGTTCAACATTCACGTACTAAGCACATTAATCTTCGTCATCACTTCATTCGAGATTTGGTTGAGAACAAGATTATAGTTATGGCTCATGTTGCAACAGAAGAACAACTAGTTGACATCTTCACCAAACCCCTTAACTCTAACAGATTTGAGTACTTACCAGGTGCATTAGGCCTTTGCGAAGTTTGATCCCTACGGGGAGGACCTGCAAACGACCCTCTCTCTTATTTGCCTTGATGTCGTTTGCAGAGGAAGTCAGGCAAGCCATCCGACAGGGGGAGTTGCAACTTCAAATGCAACAGTCAGCGCTTCAGATACCCAGGGAGAGTTGTACCTAGCTTTGCACACGCACCATGCCGATCTGATCATTTTTGGCATCATCCGCCACAAAGGGGGAGTATGAGTTCTAAGAGCGAGTTCCAAGTGGTTGTGTCAAATAATTCCAAAGGGGCAGATTGTTAGTGCAAATGCAATTGGTAGTCTTGGTTGGGAATATTTGACAAAAGTCAAAATAGTCAAAGCTGGGTGCAGTCCAAGCTTGGATTATGCAAACTTAGAAGGAGATTGCTATATGCGGAAAGGAGTTGATTAGGGATTAGAATACAATTGATTGGGTATATGATTGGTGAGTTGATTTAGCAACTAAATGTTAATTGATGCAAGCCTTGATTGAAGCTAAATCGAGATATGATTGAAGGCCATATTTGATAAGCAAATATGGTGGCAACTTGAGGAGATCAAGTTTTTGGCTGAAAATCACGCGACTTGGGAGGTGCGAGTGGCCTGAGAACATGATGGAGAGGTAGTCCAGCTAGTTGTTGTGGTCGAGATTAGGTGGATCCGACGTAGTCAACTCAGAACTCAACCAGGAGGGATTGCAAGTATCTCGAGGTCGTAGAGCAATGGAAGCTGGAGCCTTGGTCAGTTCGTCAGCCGGGCCGCGTTACAATCGTAGTTGCAACTAGGTTGCAACGGCTAAATATGGAAGGCATCCAATTTAGTAGCCGCGGAGATTGTGGAGATCTAAAAGAGGAAAGCGACATCTTAGGTTTGTAGAGTATCTACATACGACCTTGTTGGGTGAGATTGATCAAAGACATCAAGAGAAAACCTTGAGGGAGAGGTTAGAGTGGTGATGGGTAATTCGGGGGACAAGATGCTGATGTTGTTTAGTGTGTGTGAGTGTCATTTGTTTGTACACATGTTTTTCACCCTCTTTTAGTGTATTTTTATTTCTGGGCTTGGGCCCCCAGACTTAGGCTTAGAAGCCGAATTGGGTTACCAACTCTTGTGTCCCTTTATGTGTGATTTGCCTTGCTTGTGTGTGAATATGTTAGTTATTCTCTTTCGAGATATTTTGTGAGCAGTGAGTTCCAATCTGTGTCACAATACATTATATAATAGGCGGACAACCCAACAGAACTTACAATATCTTTTAGTCTCTTCCTCTCATTTTATATTCACTAATTTAATTACATAAGCCATCTAAAAACTAATCAATTATGAATTTGACCAGCATCTATCTATGTTATTAAGCAGATTCATGGCGAGAAATTTCCACATGGTGGTTACAAATTTTCAAATAGTGTTTGAAGTCAAATATCATGTAAATATATTTTAAACCCTCAAACCATATCAATATTTTTTTAAAATAAATTAAAAGATAAAATTTATTAAGGGGTTGTTTGGTTACCAGTAAATGAAATTGCATGTAAATTGAATTACTGTATTTTGACTTACTTCAAGGGCTGTTTGGTTTCCCGTAATGATAAATGTTGCATTTATTTTGTCCATTGTTTGGTTTGATGTAAGTTGGGTGATACGATTACCTATGATGTAAGTGGTGTGATTACCCCATAATCCAATTTTTTTTATATATTTATATTTAATTTTTTTATTAGAAATAATAATATAAATCTATATTATTAAGAGAAGTATTTTTAATTTTTAAAAGTATGTATCTATATTGCTAGGGAGTATAAGATAATTTTAAATTTTAAACAATTCAACAAAAACTACAAGACTAAGAATAAACTACAACAAAAGTGCTATCGTCCCCATCAGGTTGACCACAGAAGAATCCAACGCATAAACCTCAATTATAGATTGCCACCATAACCAACTCCTGATCGAATATCTTGGCATCCCAATAGCCGGCATTAGACCAAGAAAGCAAGACTGGAACAAACTGATAACAAAGGTACATAACAAATTAGCAACATGGAAAGGGCGGCTAATGTCAATATGTAGATGAATCATCCTACTGAAATCGGCCATTCCAAATAACTGGATGGCCATGTACAAGCTGCCACAATGGGTACTACGATGTATTGAAGGCATGAGACGAGATTTTCTGTGAATAGGAGCTAACCTGGAATCCAAAGCATATCGACTGGTGAAATGTAAGAGACTGACCAGATCGAAGGATCTAGGAGGATGGGGCATCATTAATCTGAAAACCTTCAATGAAGCACTCCTCAACAAATGGTGGTGGAGACTGTTAAATGGAGAAACTGAAATATGGGGTAGGATCATCCAACACGCTTACTTCAGCAATTCACATATCAACCCCAATAGGACAGCACCCGGTAGATCCTCCTACTTTTGGAAGGGAGTGATAAAGCAGAGAGACCCTACCATGGCGAATGTCATAGCAACACCAGGGAATGGAGAAGCACCCAGAATATGGTTGGACAATTGGCTATATGGCTACAACCGCGCTAGACTGTTCGCAGAGCTCCAAACCTTGTGGGTGAAAGCGGACAATACAAATCAAGAGGCACGCCAAATGCATCTTCAGGGAATACATATACTCAAAACGGGACCCCTGTCACTAGGGGCGTTGAAAATGCTTCAAGGGCTACAAGAGCACTTCATCCACACATATACCCAAAGAGCAGATGACAGAAAGTGGAGGCTCACCCCAAACTAGCAATTCATGGTCAAATTACTATATCGTTTGAAACGACAGAGGTATGAGAAGCACCCTACCTGCATCTTACAGGAAGCAAGCATTACCCCTTAAAGTCAAACTGTTTGTATGGTTGGCATGGGAAGACAAGCTTCCTACGCTCGAAAACCAAGCAAAACGAAATTGGCAAGGTGAGAGGAGAAGCTGCTACATATGTAATACACACGAAGAAACAACGGAACACCTTCTCATACAATGCCAATATGCCACAGACATATGGACACACCATAAATAACTCATGGGGATTGGAGCCCACCCCAACCAGATACAAGATCTATGGGGTGGGACCTCTATAGGAAAGCTTATGGAGAAGGTCGGCGAAAGGGATGACAGTTGTTAGTGTTAGCGATTACTTGGAGCCTATGGCTGGAAAGGAACAACAAAGTTTTCAAGGATAAACGTTGTGTATGTTCGAAACTCATCCGCCAAGCTGTTTCCCTATTCTTGTCATGGCTCGAAAGTGCCCAGGTCGCACATCAAGCACAACTACAAACAATGCATACCTTCTACTAACGAGGGAAGAGCAGATACCAATACCTCCAGGAGCAGACTTCGAAGAGAGAGTCTCCCACACACACACACACACACACACACACACCCCCCCCCCCCCCCACCCACCCCCACACCCACACCCAAATCCCACACACACACACACACACACACACACACACACACACACACACACACACAACCCCATGGGAATACAAGAACCGATGTAAACCTACTTTATCTCTATTTCAATAAATGAATGTGGTTTGTCCACTTTAACCCAAAAAAAAATTTCAAAAAAAAAAAGTTTGGGATTTTGAAATTTTCTCAAAATTTTGGATTTTCTATCTATAAGACTAAGTATAAGATTGGGCCAAGAAGGTGATTTTAACGTTTTCTTTTTTAACTCACCGCCAAACTACCCTGAGTTAAAATACAGCAAAGGTAGCTTGAGATGTAAAACAACTCATATATAAGTGACCCTTTTACGTTAAACCAAACACCCAAAAGTTTGGTTTAACCCCTAAATATATTTCATAACTTTGGACATATATTTTAAGGCTTTTATAAAATATCATGTCATTTAAAAAAATAATCCGAACACTTCATTTTAAATCATTTCTTATGGAATTTAAATTTTTTGAATACTTTAAAGCTTTAAATAACAAATTTTTTAGTTCTAAAAAATAATACTTCAAATCATTAATCCTTTTAGAAAATTTGTTTTAAAAAAATATAATTTTTTATAATATTTAAATTATTAAATATGCAAATATAAAAAAAAAAATGAAAAATTGAATATTTTTGACTAACCACATTGTGAGGGCCATTTGCTAGTATCTTCTCTACGATCCTTATACCAACTCATTATTTTTGAAGTGTTTTTTTTTTCAGGACAGGGACAAATTCTCACAAGGTAATTTTTATATCAAAAATATTCTATATTACTTTTTTCTCCTCGATAATTATTCTATTCCTTCTCCTCATAAAAATTCTTCATAAAAGTTAATTTTATTTATAATTTATTATTTGAGCATTCTTTAATCTTTCTCAAGTAAGAGTTCTCCATTATTGTTTTATAAGTAACTATTTTCTTAGATTTACATCAATTATTTTTTTATATCTAAAATCATGTGAAATTTACAACTAACACAAATAATTTGTTTTCTCTAAAATCTTTTAGCTACTACATTTATCTCTTGATCTATAAATTTTTTTTCTAGTAATGCTTTTAAGGGCAGGAGAACTTTCAACTTTCGAGAAAAAAAAAGAATATTTTAAACAATTAATTTTTTAATCATAAAAATTAATGTTTAAAAGTTAAAATAGTTAATCTTTTTAGATTTAAGTGAGAATAAGAATATGTTGTTTCCGCTTATACTCCAGGCTCCCTATAAAATGTATCCGTGGAGGAACCCCAGAAGTACCATCCAAGCGGGGGCGAGTCCCGTTCCTTGTTCTGAGAGAAACAGTGAAGGAGAGTGAGGTCGTGCTCCGAGACGACAGATGACGTCCTAGCAAAGCTGATCGCGTACCAGGGTCCGGCTGCCTCAGGCACGACTCTACGGTTGAGCGGGAGTATCTGGTGAGTATTTGCACTAACATATGTGTAGGGGTGATAGATCAGTAAAGTGCTTTGAATTCCTATAGTGTCTGTCCGACGTGAAATAGAGGGGAGAAAAGGTTCCTACAGTGTCTGTCTGACATGAAATAGAGGGGAGAAAAGGAAGAACCAGACGACCGGAGGTTGAGGCGGAGCTCCACCTAAAGGGAACGGTGACGGGCTGTACAATCCGGTAAGTCCATACTTCCCTCTGATTTCCTGTGATAGTAAGGATCATGCATGCATATAGGAAGTAGGCGTTGGTGTTCCTTGTCGAGTTCTGAGTGTCGGAGAGGGAGGAGAACAGAAGAAGTGCCAGGCCGGGAAGCCGCGGGAACAGGTAGAGAACCTGGCAACTCTCCATCTCTGTGAGAGACGAGCAAACGGATTAACTTCTCGAAGGGGGAAGGAGGGGGAAAAGGATTCCGCGGCAGGAACTGCACCAGTTACCCAAGTGTCGTCGGCGACCATCGCACGGGCGACGAAAGCGTGACGGTGCTCTTTTCTCTACCTGTGCTCAGCGCCATCGGGGAAAAAGAAGAAGACCCGATAAGGCTTAGTTGATTGAGTTTAATCGTATGTGTTTTAAAATTGGTTTGGTTTAATCAGATAATAGTTTTAGTAAATTGATTTGGTCAGATCAAGTTGGTTTAAAACAACTAGATCATGGTCTGGGTCTGATCGTTTGGGTTGGGCCAACCAGTTTGTTTGTGTCAAAAAAAAAAATACATACACATAAATATATATATGCATGAAAATTACAATATGCCAATATTTGAAGGGTGCCAATGAAATATATTCCTAGAAGTATCTTGAAATTAAGATATTTTAAATTTAAAATAAAAATATATCCGGTCGTATCCCGAGGCAAGCTAAAGATACAAATCCCGAGGCAATCTCAGAAACACAGATCCCAAGATAGTCCGAGAACACAAATCTCGAGACAAAAAAATAAATGAATTAAAATTCAAATTCAAGGTCATAAATCTAGATTATGATCATTAAAATTTAAATTTAAATTTTTGATCTAATCTCTTGATGATTAAAATTCAAAAACTCAAGGTTATACCTAAATCTAGATTATGATCATTAAAATTAAAATTCAAAATTTTGATCTTATCTAGATTATAAGATAATGATAATTAAAACTCAAATTAAAATTTCAACCTTATCATCTAGGTTGTGAAGATCTATAAATAAAGGAGGGGAGACCTCTTTGAAAAAAGAGAAGACTTTGGGAAGGGGGAGGAGATCCCTCCAGGTTCTCCCCGTGGTGAAGCAAGAAGCTGTGCGGTGGTCGGTCGAACAAGCGGATACGGGCCTGTCTCCGATGGCTTTGCCGAAGGATACAGGCTCGGATCTGTCGATCGACCACCGAAGATGAAAGCCCCTCATCTCCCATGTTCCATCAATGAGCCAAGTCGTCTCCTATGCCTTCGCCGTCGATGCCCAACTGTCGCAGGAGAAGAAAACAAAGGTTATATAATAACCTCCACCCAGCCGCCGGATCAACCTCGGCCATACACCGGGCCACCCGTCGGCCTCCCAACCCGGCCTGCGTCCCAAGACGCGCTGCTGGCCTTGCATGCAGCGCTGCCTCGCTAAGGCCAAGGCGTCCTCAAGAAGCGCCGGTCGCAGGCTGCGCGTTCCTCGCGTGCACGCCTCAAGGCTGCAGCCAAGGCCGCCTCAAAGACGCTGGGCTGCTGCCCAGCGCCCACTGGCGCTGCTCCTCAAGGCCAAGGCTGCCCTCGCCTCAGGCCAGCAGCGCTGGCCTGCAAGGCTCCCTATCCCGGCCAGCGCTGAAGCAAGATCCCTACCCTGAATACAAGCGCTGAAGGCGTCCACGCCGCTACAACCCAAAGACCTCTGCGCCCCTATCCGCAAGCGCAAGAAATACGCAGAAGAACTTTTTTCGCCGCCGTGGACGTCGCCATCAGCTACCGCCACCTCTGAAGCCCTCTAAAGCTACTGCAGCCAAAAGAGATCCCATCCTCTGATGCCTGCCGCCTGCTCAACGAAATGCCGCTGAAGATTGCTACTCCAAGCCACTAGCGATATCGCCCATCGCCACACCGCTTCCAAAGACTTCACCGGCCAAGCCACATGGCCGTCGTAGATGTCTCCAACTACCACCACCAAGAGAAGAAGTCCCCCCAGCCTGCTCCTGCAGCCACACCTCACTTGGTTGCTGTCGCCCCACACTTGGTTGCTGATCGCCGACCTTGGTTGCTGAATGGATGCTGAAGGTGGCTGTCGCCCCACACTTGGTTGCTGATCGCCGACCTTGGTTGCTGAATGGATGCTGAAGGTGGCTGTCACCCCACACTTGGTTGCTGATTCCATGAACCACAGTTGCTGATTTGATGAAGACATGGTTGCTGATCGATGAAAACATGGTCTTTGATTCGATCTGGTTACATGGTTCTTTGATTGAAGCACAGTTGCAAATTAAAGCCACAGTTCCGATCAAGAATTTGGTTGCTGATCAAGAACTGGGTTGTTGTTCAAAGATTTTGGTTGCTGATCGAAAAAACTGGGTTGCCGACTCTCCATGGATGTTGAACTCAAGACCTGGTTGCGGAATGGATGTTGAGTGGATGACTTGGTTGCTGCTCCAAAATCTCGGTTGTTAACTAATGAAAATTCAGAGTTGCTGCATTATTAAAAAACTTGTGTATGGAAAAATCGATGAATGTTTGTATAGAAACTAAAGTCCAAAATACAGAGGAAACTCTATCAATTTTTTTTTATGAAAAGAGGATGCCACTGCAGCTGATTTGGCTGCAGAAACATAAAATAATGAGGCTATGCTATAATGCCATTCTGTTTTAGCATAGAACTATATAGAGCATCCAAAGGAAATTCAGAGGTTGCACATATAGGAGACGACAAAATTTTGTTTCATAACGACCATCCTCAATCATATGTACATCTATCAGCACCTATTGCAGTTGTATTGGAGAAAGAAGGACTGTTATTGCTGATTGCTTCCTGCTGCTATTCAATGGAAGCACACCCTGCTGCTGAAAATTGCTAAAAAAGAACGGCTGCTGCTGAAAATTGCTGAAAACGGCTTCTGAAAATTCCTGTAGATTGCTGCTAGAGCCGTTGCTGATTTGTTGCCGCCGAAGCTGCAGATAATGCCAGATTTGCTGCCGCTGCTGCAGAAAATTCTGCCAGCGTCCATTCAAATACCAATAACTTTTAATAGAGAGCTCCAATCGAGTCGAAATTTGCGGCATTGGAAACTAGTCTTCCAGAACTTTCCAACCATGTATAGTACAACTCCTATCAGCTGCCCAGTGGGTACAGTTTTGATGGGAAGGGAAGCCAAGTTTCTGCAGTTTTATCGGTTTGACCACCCTTCATTCAAATGGCAATAACTTTTGATAGAAAACTCTGATCGGGACGAAATTTGTGGCATTGGAAACTAGACTCCCAGAGCTTTCTAATCATGTATGGCACTATGCCTATTAATAACCCAGTTGGTACAGTTTTCAATGTAAAGAGAGGCAAATTCCTGCAGAACTGTCAGTTCGACCACCCTTCATTCAAATAGCGATAACTTTCACCAGAAAACTCTGATTGAAGCAAAATTTGCGGCATTGGAAACTAGACTTCTAGATCTTTCCAACCATATATGGTGCATCCCTTACCAACGGCCCAGTGTATAGCAGATTTCAATGGAAGGAGAGACTAGTTCATGCGATTCAACTAGCTCGACACCCCTTCGTTCAAGCGCTGATAACCTGTGCTAGAAAACTCCGATAGAGATGAACTTTGCGGCATCAGAAACTGGACATCCGGGGCTTTCTACCCATATACAGTGCGGCCTATATCGATAGCCCAGTTTTCAGTCATAAGGCGGGGCGGACTGCTGAAGACTCATGAGCTATTGGCGACCATGACGTGACATATGATGATATTGAAATTCAAAAGGGGCGGCGGCGAGGCATACAAGGCGGCGTCACTTAAATAAATAAATAAATAAATAAATCATATATATATATATATATATATATATATATATATATATATATATATATATATATATATATCCTATGATGATATTTATATGTAATGAAATTCATGTTATGCAAATAAATGAAGTATTTTTATTGCCTCTACTTGTATTCTTTTGCCCTTAATCAGAGGTTCCCACGACCAGAGAGGGGCACGGGCCGGGTTTTGGCAAGCAAAATCCAGGCCACGGGTCAATCTGACCCGGTCGGAATGAGAACCGCCCGGCTACAAGGCCAGCTTCTGATGGCCGATTCTGGTCAATGGTTTCCCAACCCGTGACGGCTGGGTTGACTTAAGCCGGTCGGGCTAGACCGGGTTGACCCGGGTCAACCCGCCTATTTTTTTTTTCAATTTTTTTAATTTTTTTGATTTTTTAAACACATGTAAATATCATATATTTATAATTGATTTTTTTTAATGTTTGAATAATTTGGTAATGATAATAAATTTTATAGATTTGAGTTTGTTTTCCTTAAAAAGAGATTTTTACATTTTTTGATTACCAATAATTAAGGTTTTTCATGGTTATTTTCTTATTTTAAATAGCTTGCCATTTATATATTTTGTGATTTTATAATTTTTTTGATTTTTATAAAGTTTAAATAATTAGTGTAGAATAATGAATTTTATATATTGAATTTTTTTTCCTTCAAGAGAGATTTTTGCATCTTTAGTTGTCAATAATGAAGTTTTTTTTTGTTATTTCATTATTTTTTAAGTAGCTTGCCATTTATATGCTTTTATTTTATTTTATATATATATTTTTGGTTTTCCTAATATTTGAATAATGAGGGTAGGATAATGAATTTTATAGTTTTCGATTTTTAAAAATTTTTCTCATTCTATTTTTATATCAAAATTGTAAAATCCTAGAATTTCTTTCATTTGGAATAAATAAAATCTTAATTTTGGAGGTTAAAGTAATTTTCCCCAAAAACATGAATTATTTGAAAAATGGAGATTTAATAAGTTAAAATCCCTAATTAGATTTAATGGTGGTCACCAAGGGTATTTTGGTAATTTAGAATTTAATTGGAAAACCTAAAGAGGAATGAATCAAATTATTGGCATGATTAACCTAAATTGCATGGATGATTAATTTAATTAACTAAAGGAAAGATTAGTGATTGGTATAATTAAAGGAAAGATGGAGTAATTGATTAAATTCCTAATTAAAATAATTGGGGCTTTACAAAAATAACATAGTTTTTTTTACATTTTTTTACATTTTTTTGTAATTTTTTAATATACATTTAGATATTTTAAAAAAAAATTAAAGATCGTGGCGTAGGTTAACCGGGTTGGGCCCCGGAGTTCTATACTATTGCGGGCGATTACGGGTCACCCTAAGGTGACGCGTGACCTGGTCCGGCTGGTCAGCCCGGCGGGCTACTATTGTAGCAGGCGGGTGTTCCGGGTTGGGCTTTGGTAGGGCGATTAGCCCGTGTCCCTCCCCGCGACATCGTCTGGGGTAATTAATAATAGAGGCTTGCCTCTATTAGGAATTGAAGAACCCACAAACAAACAAATATGTCATTTGTGCTTCGATATATCGTCTGGTGTCTACACGATGCCAGGTGCGTATTTTCGATCCCACACAGTTAGCACGGTTAGGTCCGGACCTGGATTTAAGTCAATCTGGTTGGGCTCATTGGGTCTTGTTCAAAAGATTAGTTGAGCTGAGTCATATTAAACCAAGTTGAGTTTGATCACAATAAAAAGAAAAAGGGGTTAGGTTTGGTCACGTGGACTAGATTGGATCAAATTAGGTTTTAAATAAAATTAAAAGAAAGGGTGTAAGAGAAGAGGTTTGAACCTAAGACCTCTCAGGTGGGCTTGGTGGGCCTTAACCCCCCAAGGCCCGGTTGTTTTTGTGGTTAAATGAATCTGGGATAATTATTTAAGGCCTGTCTGACCAGATTTATAAATAAAGGACCAAAAATGGAAGGAAGTGATATTAGAACCCATAATCTCTCAATTATACAATAACACCCTAACCACTAGGACATGGAAAGCCACAGTGATGATTTTTGGTAATTTTAAAATAAATTAAGCTAGGGTAGGTTGGGTCCAATGGGCCTAATTAGAGCATCGTGCATGTTAAATTAGGAAATTTCTTTTAGTTTGCCGACACTAATTTAAAGTCCAATTATCAGGTTGTGAGGTAGAGTTGTGACAGGCTGGATTTTGCTGAGTAACCCCTGTCGACTTTATTGAGGTAAGTACACTTGCCTCGTACCCACTCTTCGGAGTTTTCTTTGGCTTTGCTTATATCATATTGTTGATATTAATACCTTTTTGAGACCATACATGTTTCCTTCATTTGCTTAAATTTTTTTTTTTTTAGCATGCTTGATTGTTTCGGGATGTTGGTATCCCTGCTTTGTTGCTTGATCTTCTGCCCGGACTCAATGGAGCATGGGGGCTCCATTTGGGAAACGATCAAGGACAGGACACCCTGGCGTTTCGGCTTGCCATGCCAGAGGAACGATACTCTGGTTGTCCTTCTGTCGATTAGGGGATGATTACATTTGGGAGTGTCAACAACGCGTCGCGAGAGGTGGCGCTTCTGGAGCATGCAATCCGAGGACCGCCTAATAGAAGAGTCGAGATCTAGCAAGTTGCTGATGAAGCTAGCCGAGGGAGATGTCTTGATGAGCTTTCCTTTAGAACTCATTGCAGAGCTTGAGAGCTGTTGTAGATAGGGGTCGTACCTTTGTGTTTGTTTGTGGTAGACTCCTAGGAATTGTTTTGAGGGGTGTGTCCCCGTTGTTTTGACTTGATTGATCAATCTGTTGATATCATGATTTCTTTTTGAACCCCGAAAGGGGTACTTACTGGGCTTTCCATTCGAAAGCTCACGCACTTGTTCTTTCTTTTTCAGATCCTAAGGAATAGGAGACTTGAGCTCAGGAGCCGATCAAGGGTCGGGGTATTTTGCAAAGGTCTGAGGATCTCTTTTACTTCTTTGTGAGAGACTATTTTATTTTATAGGACCTATGTAGGGCTTGTCTTTTGTAGGACATCTGGAACCACTTATTTTATTTTGTTTCTGTTGAGACTTTTTTTTTAAATAAGTTATTTGGGATATTTATTTTGATTATATGTTATCTGCTGTTACTTACTGAAGCCTTGTAGTCGAGTGAGGTGCGCCTTACTTGGTTACGGCTGGTCTGCTCACATGCTCGGGGTCCTGGAATCCAGGTCGGGGCGTGACATTTAAGGAGAACACTCAACTCAAATATATATAAGAAACATGTCAAGGAGATTGAGGACAAGTATCATAAGCAAGGTAGGAAGAAGAAATACTCACAACACCCTTGTGAGAGCCTACCTAGATTAAAGGACAATCTTTCGATCCTCGTCGTGACTCACGCGCCGAATCAGGATCTAGTAGACAGATTATAAAATCTCAGTAATTGTACTCAACTTTGTTAACCATGTAGACTAATATGGTTTTAAGAGGACAACACAATGCCCTAATTTTGGAGATTTTTACTCAAGCGTGCAGTCATAGACAACTGCCAATATCTCCCAATCTGCGGGTTGGATTTCTCTGATCTAAGGTTCGTTAGAAAGCTCTTTTCTTCCCTTTTCCAATAGTATATTATGTTCTCCGATCAGAGGAGTATTGATGCCCCAATTCCCAATTTATAACATGTAATTAGCTCATATCATAGATTAGCCAATCTTTTAACTTGATTACCAGTCTACTCCTTTCCAGTTATATAATTAAAACCGATTTGAACATCTATCAAGCAGCTGCAGGTGTAGATCAGCGCTATCCTTCATCTTCTCAAGTGATTATTAGGGCTTCACCTTAGTTTACAAATCAGGGAAATAGATCTAAAGGAATTCTTAGAGATGTACAGTTTCTCCTTTTTTCTTGGAGTTCAGGTGCTCCAAAAGGTAGTCTTGTTGTAGTGCAGCTAGTGGAGCATGAAGACTTGGCTGCCTTCTCTCTAGATCTGACTCCCAGGTCCGGAGCTCTCTAATTTCTCTTGAGGAGTGAGGGGTTCAATCTCTAGGACAGTAGGGAGTTTAAGGAGTTTTCCTTCAACTCCTCTAGATTTCGACAGCTTCGTGGGGACAGTTCATAGCATGGTGAGGACTACAGTTTGGGATGAAGAAGAAGAAGGATATCAAGTGAATTTGAAGCTTCTAACCTGAAAGCCAGGCTCTCCCCATGGCTGTCCGTGAGTCTCCAGGACCTGCACAGCCTTCCAGGCTAGTTGTGGCTTGCAAGAGGAGTTGCTCTACCTCTATAGTGTCCCTGGGCATCTACCTTCTCTTATGGTTCAGGGGGGTGGCAGCCACACTAGTTAGCAAGGGATTGAACTGGTGACTAGTAGGAGTTGCCTCGAGGTATGGCCGTTGCCACCACTTCACCAATGTGGTTCTCCTTGACTCCCTTGACTTCAGGAGCTCAAAGAGGGCATACAATAGCCCGATGTTTGGTAGATCTCGAGCAAGTCTGCAGGTCTGAAGGGGGGTAGGGGCTAGTTGTAATACACTCCAAGAATGATGTGTTGGGAGTTGAGGGTTTCTTCCAACACCCAACTCTTTCTGTTTCTCAGCAATTAGGGTTCTTAAGAGCAAGAAATGCCAAGTTTTGAAGCGATGGTTGCCTCTTTAGCCACTATGGGGTCTAATTAACTCAATAGCCCTGACTTCTCTTCAAAGAAAGAGATCCAATGCTCAACGGATAGGCTAGAGTCTCATGTGAAGCCACCTTCCAAGTCTCAAAAGTTGCATGTCTTTTGAAGAGTCACAGGTGTTGGTGTTTCCTTTTAACAGACCAGATCTACAATTTATGGCATATGATTGAGTCACCCAACCTCAATGCATGGCAATTAGGTATTAAGACCTTAATCACTTGATTAATTATCGTTCTTAGTTTATGCAGCATTTGTATAATCACCCAAAAAAAACTTGAATTTGCGAGGGGTTTGTGTTTCAGCCATAACTTTGGCTACGGGTGTCGGAATCGCTCATTTTATTCTGATGCGCATATCTTACTCACATAGCTATGGTCTGTGCGCCTCATTTTCAAATCCCAAAATTTCATCGTTTACCCCTTCAATTTCCTGGAAAACGCGGAAAACGCATAAAACGCGTTTGGTTGGGTCGTTTTCTAGAAAAGGCGAAAACGATTTGGGGTTGGAAAATGGAAAACGGAAAACGTTTAAAAGTCGTTTTCTATGGCTGGAAAACGCTGTGGCATAGTTGTAAATAAATCAAACTCCAAAAATAAATATAAAAATATATAAAATATCATGGTTTTCAATTTTTTATTTTTTAAAATATATTTTCTTGAACTTTTATTATTATAAAAATATATAGAATATCATGTTTGTTATTTTTTTATGTTTTTAACTTTATATAAATATCATGTTTGTCATTTGTCATTTTTTTATTTCGTAAAATATATTTTCTTGAACTTTATTATAAAAATATCATGTTTGTGATTTTTTATATTTTAAACTTTATAAAAATATCATGTTTGTCATTGTTTATTTCTTAAGATGTATTTTACTGAACTTTTGTTATTGTAAATATATATAAAATATCATATTTGTTATTTCTTATATTTTAAACTTTATAAAAATATCATGTTTATCATTTTTTATTTCTTAAAATGTATTTTGTTGAACTTTTGTTATTGTAAAAATATAAAAATATCATATTTGTTATTTCTTATATTTTAAACTTTATAAAAATATCATGTTTGTTATTTTTTTATATTTTGAACTTTATAAAAATATCATGTTTGTTATTTCTTATTATATTGTTTTACAATTGTTAAAAAAACTGTTTATATATTTGATAAAATCACCAGAAAACATACTACACAATTTTCTATTAAACCAAAGAGTTTTTCCATTTTCTGTTTCTGAAAACAGTTTCCAATCAAACAGCTTTTCCCTTTTCCAGTTTCTGTGTTTTCCATTTTCTACGTTTTCCACCTTTTCAGAAAACGAAAAATGGAAAACAAACCAAATGCCCTCTAAGCACTTTCAGTTTTACATGGCCCGAGAATAAAAGATAGTAAATTACGTTAGAAACGAAGACCCGGAATGTTCGGCGACGGTCACAGTAAATTACTGTCAGAAATAAGCACTTTGGAGTTTGTCGTTGCAAAACTCCAAGCAGATTTTCTCTGCAAAAGAAAGTATAAGAAGGAGAAGAAGGGATGTTCCTTCTCTTGCAAGCCAGAAAGCAGATAGTTGCAATGTGAGAGGGACTAAAAAGTAATTAATTGAAAAGGAGGAACTGAAAAGCAATCTGTCTTTTCAGCAATAAGGAGATTTTGGGCAGCAAGTACAAGGGCAATTCTGGGTTTTTGCAAAAAAATTAACAGGTAAAGTAACAAGAGGGGCTAGAAAGTAATTAATTCAAGAATGAAGAACTGAAAAGTATATTTTTTTGTTAGAGGGACTGAAATGGAAGAATCTAAACTACTATGGGCTATATAGTAGTTTTCCCTTCATATTAATCATAATATTTTTTTTATATAAAAATGGATAAACCACAGTCATTTTTTAAAATTATAAAATATATAATATTATATTAGAAAAGAGAGGTTCGACACAATTAATAATATTGCTTGATATGATATAATTTAAAAATCTTTAGTAAGATAAATTATGTAAATAAATAATATTTATAATTTATTACATAATGTTTAATAATATAAAAAAAATATTAAGAAATATCTAATATTATTAATTTAATAGTTAATAATAAATTTTCTTCAATCATAATATTTTTAATATGTAAAATAATAATTAATATTAATATAATCTTAATAACTTCGATTAATACAAATGTTAATAGTATATATTGATTAAATCAAAACTCACTAGAACAAGAATTGTCTTGTCAAAAACATACAATATGAACAAATAATAAAATGCGAGGGAGAATATTCGGGTTTGTGGGTGGAGTCACATCTTCATCCCCCAAGAAAAGACCTTTGGTTGACAATCCAAAAATAAGACATGAATGCAAATAATTGAATTAGAAGAATGATTTTCAAAAATCATGCAAATCACGTTCACATTTATAAATTAAAAAAAAAAAAAAAATTGAGTCACATCCTCATTGTTCTTCATCCCCCAAGAAAAGACTGTTGAGTGACAATCCGAAAATAGTACTTGAATGCAAATAATTGAGTTCGAAGATTCTTCACAAAATAGTTAAAATAGTTTTACCTATATGTAATTATTTATAGGGTAAATTATCTAAATAGTTACCCAACTATTAAGTTGCTCATATCTAAGTCACCCAATTATAAAAAACTTTCAATTGGGTACCCCAACTTTTTAATTACATTCAATCAAGTCACCCACACTAATCTTAGATCGACGTGGCATTTACGGCTAAGATCTGGCGTGATACACGTCCACGTTAGAAAAAAAAGATAAAAATAAAAAATAAAAAATTCTAAAAAATTTAAAAAAAATCCTAAAAATCTAAAAAAATCTAAAAAAATTTCTAAAAATTCTAAAAAAATTCTGAAAATTCTGAAAATTCTAAAAAACTTAAACTTTTCAAATAATTATTGTTGAAGTGGTGGTAAAAAATAATAAAAATCTTAAAAAATTGTTAAAAAAATAAAAAAAATTCTTTAAAACATCTAAAAAATCTTAAAAATAAACAGGATTTTTTAAAAAAATTCAAAAAATTCCGGTAAGAATTCTAAAAAATTCTAAAAAAAATTAAAAAATTCTAAACATAATCTAAAAACTTCTTAAAAAAATTCTAAAAAATAAACAAGATTTTTTAACGTAATCACAACGATCAACCAGGAAAAATAGTAAAAAAAAAAGTGATTTTGTAATTTATAAAATTAAAATGGGCTTTGTAATCACAACAATCAACCTGAAAAAAATAATAAAAACGGCAAGAAAAAAATATAAAATGAACAGTTTCAAAACCATTCCAACTTTTTCATAACCTTAATAACCTTAATCACAACAATCACAACATACAAGCACATTTCACTATTTTTCAGTTTTATATTTGTAATTACGTTGTAAAATCCTGCTTATTTTTTAGAATTTTTTTATATTCTTTTGTGCGTATGTATATTCTCCTTCCAAAAAAATTAAAAAAATCTAAACATAATCTTTAGAATTTTTTAGAATTCATATTGGAATTTTTTGAATTTTTTAAAAAATCCTGCTTATTTTTAAGATATTTTAGGATTTTTTTATTTTTTTCTACCACGTGGTAACTAACGTGGCATGCCGTGTCAACTGACATGTCAATAATAATTATTTGAAAAGTTTAAGTTATTTTGCCACGTGGCAAGGCTAATGTGGTGAAATATAAAGGATTCTTTATATTTATAAAAAATAAAAAAATTATATTTTTTTAGATTTTTTTTAGAATTTTTAGAATGTTTGGAATTCTTACTGGAATTTTTTGAATTTTTTAAAAAATCATGTTTATTTTAAGATTTTTTAGATTTTTAAAGAATTTTTTAATAATTTTTTAGAATTTTTAGAATTTTTTTAGATTTTTTTGGAATTTTTTAGAATTTTTTTTTTTTTCAATTTTTTCTGCCACATGGCAGGCTGACGTGGCATCCTAGGTGCCACCTGTCATGCCACGTCTACCTGCCGTTAACAGGGTTAGTGTGGGTGACTTGATTGAATGCAATCCTAAAGTTGGGATACCCAATTGAAAGTTTTTATAATTGGGTTACTCAAATAGGAGCAACCCATTAGTTGGGTGACTATTTAGATAATTTACCCTTATTTATATTCAACACCAGAGCGTTTCGGCAACCCTCTTTTTTTATGTTATTAGTTCAAATCACGCAAGTGACATTCGCATTTATTAAAAAAAAAAGAGTAAAATATGAGTCACGTCCTCATTGCTCTTCATCCCCAAAGAAAAGACCACTAAGTGACAATCCAAAAATGATACATAAATGCAAATAATTGAATGTGAAGAATGATCTACCCAAAATAGTTAAAATACTTTTACTTATATGTAATTATTTCAACATCAGAGTGTTTTAGCAGCATCTATTTTCTTATGTTATTAAATCAAATCACGCTGGTGAATTCACATTTTTTTTTAAAAAAAATAGTGGATAAACCATATTCATTTATTGAGATAATTAAAAGTCTAAAACAGTAGTCCCTTGTTGGACCAGATATTACATTTCCTCCACATTATTTGACGGTGGGTGCAGGTGGCATACCCTTAGTGGGGTCCCTCAGTCACCTCCTAGTCAAAGTCCGCGTCTGGGGAATTCGGCCCGTGTTCCGCTTCTGTGAGGGTGAGGTTGCATTTGATGGAGGCAACCAGATGTTGAAGCTGTATCTTTTGTGTGGCATGTGCACTGTCGAACCACGAGAGAAAGAGGAAGTCAATATGTCGGATGAGTCTTGTATAAACACGTCGTTTATCGTTGAAACATCTCGAGTTCCTCTCCAGCCATAGGCTCTAGGTGACGGCCAACACCAGCAGATTCCAACCCTTTTGGAGGTATTGTCCCAACTTGGTACCGATTGATGAATCTCCCCAAAGGTCTCGTACCTTCGTGGGGATGATCTTGTTTCCTAAGAGGAGCGTGTAGTGGGACCATAGCTCTGCTGAATAACAACATTTGATTAGTAGATGCTCAGTATTTTCTTCGAAGCTGTCACACAGGAAGCAGGGCCTCTGTAAAATCCGAGGATTTTAGGAAATTTTTTTTTTGATCAAAGGAATTTTCACAAGCTTGGAAAATAATTGTACTTTATTAGTAAAGGAGGGTTAAATTGAAAAATCTCTTAATTTGGTATCATTGAGGACCTATCGGAAATTTTAAGAAAATAGGAGGGTTGAAATAGAAAGTGCCCTCACAAGAATAAGGACATGTACGTAAATTTAAAGATAAGAAGGGGGTTACGTGCAAATATAAATAAATATTTTATGGGGGTATATGATACGGTCAACACCTTGGTTGGAGAATGTTGAATATATATACATTTAAGTATATATAGATAAGGTGATTTGAAAGGAGTGATGGGATGTTATGTATGAATTTAAATGAGATATGATGTGGTTGGAGTGATGTTTTATCTATATATATATAGATATTGGATATTCTTATATTTATAAAAAAATAAATATCATGGTAAGGCAAACATGTGTTTGAATGATTGTGATTTGTGAATCACGTGCATGGCCTGGGTGTGAATTAAAAGCACGTTTCATTGATGAAGATGTGATATATGCTAAATAGAAATGCATATCTATAGATAGAGAGAGATAAGATAAGGTTGATTTCAAAGCCCGTTTTGGATCATCTAGATAAGGCCGGGAATTCATCTAAGATTTTGTTTTAAAAGTCTGTTATCAAGGGAATGAGTGGATGGATAACCTTGAGGGCTTTCGCGAGTTTATATATAACCTTGAGGGCTTTCGCGAGTTTATATATACCCTAATTTCGTCTCTCACAACTACTGTCGCCGCCGCTATCTAGAAAAGAAAAGAAGGATCGAAAGAGGCTGTGGACAGTGGCTAGGAAACGTCTGACGTGAGACCACACGCGGCCGGAGGAACACCGCCACCGTCAACAAGCGGTAAAGCCTCTGTTTTCATACGTCTTTCGTGGACCGTTTTTCTTTTTTTTTTGAAAGGATGCTTGGGTGGGTTGGCGTAGAGATTTAGTGGTGGTTTATAGAAGGTGCAGCCTAGAGATAGTTGAGTTGTTATACCATGGGATAGAGAGGTTCTGGAGTTTGGATGATGAAGGAGAAGGATCATGATTTTATGTATGGGCATATCCATGTTTTCTTTCTGATTTATTAAAGGATAAGTAGTGAGTAGTAGAGAGAAGAATGGGAGTGAAGGTTTGGGTTTAGATTGGTTTATGGGCTATGCGGTGGCTTTGTTATGTCTTTACTAAGTATAGTAGTCAGCATGGTTACATAAGATAATGGTCTAGATATTGGATGTGGTTTGGAACAAAATCATGTGTAGAGATAGGAGAAGTTTTGATGGGCAAGCTTCTCGCAGATTGTCATGAGCATCTGATCTAGTATTCTTTGGAGGGAGAAGACTAGATTGATAGATCCCTGTTGGTGGATGAAGTAGTAGTGAGCATGAGTTTTCTTAGAGTATCTAGTGATCTATACTCTTGAAATTGTTGAACTTCGGTGAGGTTAAGTGATCAGAAGTGGGAATGTTTTATTCTTTGATGATGAGCATGACTTGAAAGGGCATGAACAATGGCTGTTGAGGGATATTAATCTTTGAATCTTTGTCTTTGGTCATGCTTTCGGTGGTTGTATAATTTTCTGTGAGAATTGTTGATCTTGAGGTGGGTGTTGAGAGATCCGGAAGGTCTTGATCGATTCTTGGTCCCCTTGGAGTTGTGTGTATTTATGGCTAGGAGTCGTGGTGGTGGTCTTGATGTTAGAGGAGAGCTTGAGAGTTAGTCTCCAATGGGATCACAGGATTTGTAAGTATGCTTTATAAGAGAAGATAAGGTTACATTGATATTTTGGTATACATGATAATGTGTGATGTCAGTGGCATCTTGCGTGTGTATGCGGAGTTGATAGTCGAGTTTTGAGATTTTGTGTAGTTATAGAGAGGAGGTGGCTTATTGGTAAGTGTATTTGGTGAAATGTTTCAGTAAAGAATGTTTATCTCTCTCTCCCTGTTAGCCAACACATTAGTATGGACAAAGTAGTTGGAAGTCCTTGGTTTGATGGATTCATGGTTTGGATTTCGGAGGCTTTTAATTGGTCTGAGAAGAGGTTTAATGGCTGTAATTTCATGTGAAAGGATTGAAGTCTTGATAAAGGATTTTATTTAGTTATTGGTGTATTTGTATGTGTATAATTTTTGGGTTTGTGATTGGGCTATGGGCCGGCCCGGTAGGCTTGAAGCAGGGAACAACTAATATGTTTTATGGGCTTAATTAAAATAATTGATTATTTAATTAAGTGGTTAATTAGTTGAGTTGTTTGAGTTGGGTTTAATAATGGGCCGGGCCCATTTGGTGGACATGCATCGTAGTGTTGGTTGTCTATCGAGCACTTGTGCATTGCTTAAGACGGGGTTATGTTAACTTGGATATCGGCGAGGAGCGTGGAGCTTGATGGGACAGTCTGGGCGATGGATTGGATTGCGATTAGAGGTAAGTACCTTTGCTTCATTGCCTCATTTGTTTGTTGTTTTCTTGTAAGTTACTCTTGCCTAGATTCCACCCATTGTCTGGGTTTCTTGATTTGCTAAATGCTGGTTGTTGGCATGTCTTTATTTGTGATACCCGTTGTTTTTGGATACATGCACACACATGATAGTTATTGCTCTCTTTCCTCGTATGTGTGTGCTTGATGTGCTTGTGGTAGTGTTGTTACTACCTGTTTGTTTGGAATGCTTTGTTGGGCTTGCCCACCCGTGAGCCGACACTTATTTATGGCACTTTCGTGGTGCTTAATGTCTGATTAGGTAGGTAGGCACTCGTCGGCTCACTGAGCATAGCCTCTGTTATGCAGCGAGACCATGGAATCTGCTTGATACTTGTGTCTTTGGCAGTAGGTGTGTCATGGCTGAGTTTCTTCTTCGCCCGGATTGATGGAAGCAGTGAGCTCGGATATTGCGAGGCGTTAGGGGCCAGGGACACCACTGGCGTTCGGTATTCTGGCGGAGGGGCGATACTACGGCTATCCACGCGTCGATAAATTAGATCGGTGACCATGTCGACATGAGAGAGGTGGCGCTACGAGGGCGGCAGGTTAGTGTTCGGCGTGAGATCTTGTGTGTTCTTGACCGAGGAAATCATTCTTGAGCTTGTTATTGGAATTCTCTTCGAGCCCGAGAATTTGTTGTCGGATAGGAGTCGTGCCGTTGCTGATGTTTGTGGTAGACTCCTAGGATTTGTTTGTGTGGGGTGTAGCCCCTTTGTTTGATGATTCTTTGATTGCTGATATCTTGTTTCATCTTGTGGCTTTGAGATCCTTGCAGGGTACTTACTGGGCTTTCCTTTCGAAAGCTCATCACTTTTTCCCTTCTCTCATTTCAGGTCCTGAGGAGTAGGTGACTTGAGCTCAGGAGACGTGCGAGAGTCGGGGTGGGATATTTGCTGAGGTCGGAGGACCTCTTTTCAGTTCTTGTGTGAGATATTGGTTTATGACCCTGTAGGGCCTGGTGTTGTTTAGGGTATTTGACCCTTGTACTTTATTTTCCGCATTAACACTCTGATTTGTATTTGTTTATTATTGGATTAATAAACTTTTGAATTTATTTTGTTATCTGCTACTATTTACTTAGGCCTTGTACTCGAGTGGGGCGAGTCCACTGGGTGCCAGGCTGCAGCCGACGTCTGATCGCGTTACGAGGTCCCGGATGGGTGAGGAAGCATTCTGACCTCCTTTCCCCTTGCCACCCTCTCTTCACAAGGTTTTGTATTCTTTGGTAGCTTATGCATCCAATCCAACCAGGAGAACAATTTGACTTTTAGGGGGGCGACTTGATTCCAAAACAGCATCGGAAGGGGGCTTCTTGTGCCACCATCGATACGGAAGCGGTAGAGTGACTTGACCGTGAACTCATGTGTTGGGGTAAGCCACCACCTTCTTTGATCAATCTGCAAGGTTCCACCGTGGACAAGGTGCTCCTGTAGTCCTTGCCATAGTTCACTCACCCCTTGTGGCTGAGGGCCCCGATTTAAGAAGGGTATTCCCTCTCGTTTAGTTATGCGTGTTTCGGGATTGTGAGCTCCGTTTTCATAATTAATGTTTGTAGCTCAAGGTAGCTTCCATAGGGGTTAATTACTGTTGAGCGGTTAGCCAACCAGAGTGAATTGTGTCCCCCATTCACTGGGTGAGACTACCACGTTCGCCATGGTGAGGTCTCATTGCTCTCGACTCCTTTCCGAGAAGAAGGAGGCCACATTTGGGCAGTGCGAATGGGTTCATATCGCGCTCACGAAGTAGGCTTGAGAGATGATTCTTACTGCGAGATCCCGGTTTGCCCATTTAGTAGTAAGCCACCACTATTTTCCTAGGGCGCTTCGTTGAAGGCTTTCATATTAAGGATGCCCCATCCCCAAGGTCTTTTGGCTTTGTGAGGGTTTCCCATTTCACTAGCTTGGTAGGCTTTGGAATCTGGGTTGGTACCTCTCCATAGAAAGTCTCTCACGATCCCTCGATGCACGTGAGCACCGCTTTGTGGCAATTTGTACATGACCATCCAGTGGTTTGGGATTGCCGATAAGACCGCGTTGAGTAGGGTGATGCAGCCTCCCATTGACATTAGCCTTCCTTTCTAAGAGGTTAGTTTGTTTCATACCTTTTGGATGAGTTTGTCCCAATCAGCCTTATGGGGTTCTTGCGAGTAGGATGCCTAGATACTCTATCGAGAGAGGGTTTAACTAGCAACTCATTGTCGAGGCCAGCTCTTTCGCCTAGTCAGCCGATAGCCAATAGGGATAATGGCGCTTTTGCTGTAATTGATCCGTAGTCCTGAGAGCCCTTCGAAGAGGGAGAAGATGAGTTTCAACGTTCTGAAGTCACTCATCTTCCCTGAGCTTAGCATTAGTAGGTCGTCAGCATAAAGAAGTTTTGATACTTGTTCCCCACCGGAACCTCCTATTTAGTAGCCCTCATAGATATTTTCGTGCATGGCATGTTTCACCATTTTGGTAAACACATCCATCGCAAGGATGAATAACATAGGGGAGAGAGGGTCCCCCTGGCATAGGCCTCTTTGGTGTCGCACATAACCCATGGGCTTTCAATTGACAAGGAAATTGGACTTGGAAGATTGTAGGATCATTCTGATCCAGCCAATCCATTTTGGTCCGAAACCCCTGACTTGTAGAATTTCGAGGAGGAATTCCCAATCGAGAGTGTCGAAAGCCTTCTCGAAATCTATCTTCATTAGCGCCCCTCGTTTCATTTTCATGTTGTAGATGATTTCTTCATTTGTGATCTTTGTCTTGAATACATCGACCCATGTCTGCGAGGTACATTTTGGGTTTTAGATCCACTAGATCAGCGATAACTGTTTGAAGCCGGTTTTCTAGGACCTTAGTAATGATCTTGATCAAGCAATTGAGTAGGCTTATCGGACGATATTCCATAATTGAGGATGCGCCTCTTTTTAGGGATCAAAATTATATGTTCCCAGTTTAGTCGCTCCAAATCTGTTGTGCCCTGGTATAGGTCACTGAAGGTTTGGAGTATTTCCTCTTTTGTGAATCTCTATCCTTGTTGATAGAGGTTCATTGGGAATCCATCCGGTCCATTTACTTTTCCGGTGGAGCTCTTGGATAGCCATGAGAATTTCCTGTTCCGAGAATCGGTTGTCGAGATGGGATAGATCTATCGGCTGATGCGTCTGATACAAATATAGTGGTGAAGTGTTTGGATATTGCACTTCGATGTTAAGCCCAGGGTGTCTTTGTGTGTATGGTCTCCTACAGTAAGTTGAAGAATCCAGTTTTTGTTTCCCCACTGGTTGGCAATAGAGTGGAAGAACTTCGTGTTCCTATCCCCTTCACTAAGCCAGGTAATTCTTGAGCACTGTCTCCAATGATCCTCTTCTTGCCTGATTAAGTTGTCGTATTGGGTTCTATTGGCTTGGAGTGTTGTTTCTTCCTCAATGGAGAGTTTTTGTTGTTCGCTTTTGGTATCTAAACCTTCTATATTCCGTAGGAGCTCTTTTTTCCAACTTTGTTGTGCATGGTGTTCTTCTTTTCTCCAACGTCGTAGTCATCCCCTTAGTAAGGATAGCTTTTTTGCCCATTTGTATGTGTCGGTCCCTAAGTAGTCATTCTTTTGCCACCAATCTCTTATTGTGTCCTAGAAGCCCTCAATTCTACCCCAACCTCTATTGAATCGTAATGCTAGTTTTTTCAGGTCATGCCTTCCACATTCTAAGGCTAAGGGTACATGATCTAAGCGGATCCTTGGTAATGCGGAAATGCACTTACGCCATATGCGAGGGGTGTGACCATCCACTCAGGGGATAGGAGGAACCTATCCAGCCGGATCATAGTTGGGGATTGTCTACCATTTGTCCAGGTGAAACTCCTACCCATCGTAAAGCTGGAGATCCGTAATAAGGGCATTGAAAACCTGCTGGTCTTGGGTGTCCCCTGTAGGTGTGTTTCTATCCAACCTCGCACCAACGGTTAAATTTGTTTTAGATTGGGGACCGAAACCCGCCGAAAATTGAATCAAAATCAAGCCAAGATAAAAGGATGTCCAAAATTTAACGTGGAAAACCCTCAAAATCAGGGAAAAAACCACGGGTTTCTCTCACGAGAGTAAATCACACTAAAAGCTCATCAAAGTTACATGAAGAATGAAAACATTTGAGAGGAAGCACAAGATGGAGAGGAAGAAGGAAGGTGGGTTGCTAGAGAGGCAGGG
Source organism: Dioscorea zingiberensis (assembly GCA_026586065.1). Classification (NCBI taxonomy): domain Eukaryota; kingdom Viridiplantae; phylum Streptophyta; class Magnoliopsida; order Dioscoreales; family Dioscoreaceae; genus Dioscorea; species Dioscorea zingiberensis. The sequence goes on from CM048818.1 coordinate 14,693,727, forward strand.
CTTCGCCTTCCCCCCCCTTCCCTTTCTTTTTTTTTCCCATTTATCTGCTCCTCCTCTTTATAGATGTTTGGTCTAGGGAAACTTGACGCCCAAGTTTGCCAACTCAGCCCTAGGGGAAGCTTGGTGCCCAGAATGCACGGCTTTCGGCCTTAGGAGAAGCTTAAGCGCCCAAGTCCTCTAGATTCACCTTAGGAGAAGTTTAGTGCCTAAGTCTGCTAGCTGTCCTTCCTTTTAGAGGCTTCTAGATGGCCCCTGTGGTCCTCTTGTTACTGTATGAATGGGTTCTATACTAGAATTTTTGAATAGAATTTTCGAATAAAATTTTTGAATAGGATTCCGAGTAGAATTCTCAAAATAGGATTAGAGTAGAATTCTCGAATAGGATTAGGATAGATGATGCCGATGCGATTGAATAGGATGTATCCGTGAAGGCTGGATAGAAGCCTCAGTGAATATGAACGGGATTTTCGATAGAGATTTCTAAATGGAATCGTCTCTGGTCCAAGCCGAGTTAGGTGCAAGTGTGAGTAGAAACCATACTCAGATGGGATCATATGTGAATTCGGGAGGAAGTTTCCTAGATGTTTCTCCACGTGGATGGTTGGGTGGCCTCCACATGTCTTCCACTTTTACCCCTATCAACTTATATTCAACATTAGAGTGTTTGGGCAACACTTTATTTTTAAGTTATTAGTTCAAATCACGTTGGTGATATTCACATTTATTATATATAAAAAAAATAAACAGTGAGTCACGTCGTCATTGCTCTTCATACCCCAAGAAAAGACCATGACAATCCAAAAATGACACATGAATGCAAATAATTGAATGTGAAGAATGATCTTCAAAAAAAAATTAAATATTTTGGGTTTTTGCTTGCATACTTTGTAAAACTTTAAAATTACTTAAATACCCCTATAAAATGATATTTATTTGTGTATCCCTGCAAATCAACTATTTTTTCTTATATGCCCTTGTGGCTATGTTGATCAATGGATGGAATGAGGGAAATTACTAAACTAGGTTTGCTTATATATCCCTCTAATTTTTTTTCTTATTTTGAAGAAATTAGTTATTTCACATAGCGAATGATCATTATAGATATGCTAATATACCCCTCTAATTTTTTTATATTATATTTTATGGACTTTTAATTATTTAAATTATAAATAACCAATATAAACTTTCTTATATACACTTTTAATTATTTTTAATTTTGAAAATAATTTTTGAGTAAATGTCCTTTAGATTTATATGGATTTTACAAACATATTCACAAAAATTTACATTATTAGATAATTTTTACAAACATACACTAAAAAATTTGTACATACACTCAAAAATTTGTAAACATGATTTCAAAAAGCATGTGCCAAAATATTTATAAACATACAACAAGTAAAAATATAATGACATATGAAATTTATAATAGATAATTCACTATTGGTCCCTAAAATAGTGCCCTAATTGCCTTGGGGTCCTTGGGGTGTTTATTTATTATTTAGTATTGTGTGTGTGTTTGACTTTAAAGGGACACCACAGAAGCGATTGCACAGGACCTATAGATAATTTCCCCAATTTATAATAAACAAGTCCAATATTTATTTATTTTATTTTTTTTGAAACAAACAAGTTCACCGTAAGTTCTTTAAAAAACAAATCACATCCAATATCAAGTCTTTTAAAATCAAGAAAAATAATACATATTTTATTTAAGACAAAAAACACAACTAAACTTCTAAATAATAACAATGCTCCAATAATTCTAATAATAATAACCCCAAACTACATTCTCAATTTCTACCTGAAAAATGTTGATGGATCTACAATTAGAACCACCTTACACAAAGTTATATAAGATGTTATGAAGCATCAATTTGACACCATCCTTCTCAAAAACCCTACAAGACAACAACCCAAAATAAAATTAGCTCTGCAAACAATATCCATAGCAAAAGAAAAAAGCATTCGAAAGAAAAGATAACAACAATTCACATTAGCCTCAATATACCTCTTTTGTCCTAGTTTCAAGAAGAGAATCCACTACTCCCGATTTGTGTCCGAATTGAAGGAGAGAGAACAAATCGCGGAGGGGAGTTTAGAGAGATGAAAAGCTACTTTTAATGGACAAAGAGGCTCCACTAATGCCTACAAAATAAGAAAGAAAAAAAAATTATGGGGTTATATAAGCAAACCTAGTTAAGTTATTTGTCCTCATTCCATCCATTAATTGAACATCTTCAAGGGTTAACTTAACCGAGTGGTGATCCCATAGGACCTGTCCCATGGTGGAACTGAGACGTGGCAGCATCAAAGCAGTGGACTTGCCTCGAACTTAAACCAAAGAACATATCTCGAGGCAAGACCATCACTTTGATGTTGCCACGTCTCAGTTCTACAATGGGACTGGTCCCATAGGATCATCACTCAACTTAACCACATGGGCATATAGACAAGAATAGTTGATTTGCCAGGATATGCAAGCAAAAATAATTTTTATTGGGTATTTAAGCAATTTCAAAGTTTTATAGGAGTATAGAAGTCAACTGACCCCACAAACCATGTCACTGGTCATTGTGCAAGGTGGTAAGAGCCAGTCATCAGATGGTGTGATGGTTAAATTGTTGATCGAAAAAAGGACTCCTTTGTAGGACCTCAACTTAACTGAAAGCGCCACCTAGACATCAAGTGGATCGGTTACTTCTCCGAGTAACAAAACGACAAGAAGACCATAGCCACTGCCCGGAAGGAGATTATGTAAAAGGGGATTTTCTAAATAATTTTTTTAAAAAAAAATTTCGGCATTCCGATTTTTTTTAAGATTTAACTTAAAATTTATATTTTAAAAATTGATGTTAAAAATCTATAATAGATATAAATGAAAACTTTAAATTTTTTATTTTATTTTTCTCAACTAATTCTATCACATTGAATTAAAAAGAGTCTTAAAATATATATTATGAAAATTTTAAAAGATAATATAAATTTTATTTTTAATAATCTGAAAAAATTGAGTGATACAAACAGTTATAAAAATAAGAATTTGGCACTAGGTTAATTATTCATTTAAAACATTTAAAATTTGTTCAATCAATTTTTAATTTGAAGACTCAAAATTTTATTATTTTTAATTCAAAATAATAAAAAAATTATAAAAAATATTAATTTTTACTTTATAATATACTTTTGGATGAAATTTTTTGAAAAAGGGTGAAATTGTGTATTCATCACTGTACCATTTCAGAATAGATGGAGGTGTGAGAAATGTCCTCCCTACATCCTTCTGGAAACAAGCCTCCCCATGAAAGTTAAGTTTTTTGCATGGCTAGCGTCCGAGGACAAGCTTCCCACAATATAGAACCTGGTAAAAAGAAACTGGTCAGGAGAACGAATAAGATGCTACCTATGTGACAGAGAGGATGAAACCACTAAACACCTTCTCCTCCGCTGCCGCTACTCAACCAACGTGTGGTTACACTACAGGCAAACCCTGGGAAATGTGGTAAACCCCACACGGATACAAGATCTATGGGGACCCTCAACGCTAGCCAAACAACTGGCAAAAGATATCTGCAAAGGGTGGAACTTACTGGTGATGACAGTGACCTGGAGTCTATGGGCAGAACAGAATAGGAAATGTTTCAATGCTAAACAACGTGTTTACCAAGAACTAATCCGCCACGCGGACTTCCTTTTCCTAGCCTGGTATGACAACGCACATGCCAACCGTAAAAGCGGCTTGACCAATGCTTCACCTCATTAGGCGAAGTCACGCCCATATAAGGACAACCCACGACTCCAACACTCAGGGGCGACTTTGAGGGCGAGACACCTGAGAGCGCCATGACCCACACACACACCTTGAGAGGTAATGTAACCACTCGATCCATCTTTGGACCAAATGTAATAACCTAGTAGTTTTATAATAAATAAATGAATGTGGTTTATCCACTTTATTAAAAAAAAAATGGGTATTCATTAGAAATTGAAAAAAAAAATGTTTATTTTAAAACCAAGTATGGGTATGTTTGGAGGAAGGGATATAGCCGGATATCTCAAGATGGGACCTCCTTCGCTTTGTCTGAAATGAGATCTGACCGGTGGAACCGGATCTCAAGAACCTAGACCGAAAGAAAAAGGTAAAGAGGTCGAGGAGGCTACTGGGTCGGCGAGGAATATGCCAGCTCTGCTAGAGGAAACTTGTAAAATCCATGAATTTTTGGAAATAAATATTTTGAAGAATATTTAAATTATTTACTTACCACGATTAGTGTTATTGTGGGATTAAATGATTTATTTAAATGGAAATTAAATTATTATGGGGTCTTTTGGGACTGAAAAATAATTTACGGAAGGTTGAGGACCTTAGAGAAGTTTCTTCTCTCACCGTTTCAAGGACTTTTCGGTAAATAAAATATGTTGAGGGACTTAGAGAGAGAATGCCCGTCTCATAGAAGATGGACTATTTTGTAAATTTAATAAATGGGGGGACCTCTGGAGAATTTTCCTGCAAAGTTTCGGTTTAACGGCTGAGATCAAGCCATCTATGAGAGTCTTGTCGTAAGGAAGCAGTAAGGCTCTCATTGAGCCACGTGGCGATGAGAGATGAAATCCATCTCATCGCATACTCGTCTGAGGCAAAGTAGAGGAAGTCGGGTAAAAAGGGCCCCTACAGTGAGGGCAACCTTTGAAGCCGTTCATCGGCTATGTTGATGGATACGAGGCAAAAGATCTAAAATCTTGGCCAGTTAATATATTTAAAATCACGGCGTTTAGATGGGTGAAAGTGTCGGATCCGAGGCGAAAGATTAAATCTCGGCCGTTTAAGAGGATCAAGTGATCCTCGCCACCCATCTGTGAGAAGCAGTCCCGAGGCACCACCGCTTCACTCCTCCGCCGCCGCAATGTCCTCGCCATGAGGGCCCAGCGGCTATCCCAGAGCCCGTTTAGCGAGAAGCGGCGGCGGTCGTCGGCCTTGACGCGTTACCTGAGCCGGCCGCTCGAGCGTCAGGGCCTATAAAAAGGGGGGCCTCACTCCTCTGTCTCGGCATCCCAACACAGTGAGCTTTGTCTTCTTCGGTGAGGTGACGGGTGGAGGAAGTGAAGGCGCTCTCGGTGGAAGCTCTCGCGCCAAGGATCCAGGCGAGTCAGGGGGACCAAGGCCACGGCTCATGGGGAAGAAGAAGGGCAGCGCTGTGACGACGCGAAGAGGAGAAGAAACCGTTGCCGGCCGAGCTCGTCGGAGTAGAGACAGGAGGCGTTTACCGGCGACACCGACACCCTCGTCGTCGACAAACCCCTCGGTAAGCATCTAAAAACTATGTAGAGTATTTTAGAGTCATTCTCGCGAGCATTTGGTCGACGGCGAGAGCTCGCCGGGGAAGGGGAAGTCCTGGCCGAGAGTTTGATAGTCTCTCGTTGACGATGAAGGCTGATGGCGCTCCGGAGGAGCCAGCCGTGGTCGTGGAACTCACAGCGTCGGGGACCGAGCACGGGCAGGTGCTCGGAGCTCGCCGGCGATGAAGGTCGATGGTGGTGGCGTTCGGTCGCGCGAAAGAGAGAAGAAGAAGATGTAAAAAATAAAAATAATAATAATAATCATTTTATAACTTAGGGGTGTGACATTAATTAAACTAATCACAATAGTTATTTTCTTCTCTCTTTAATTAAAAACATTAGGTGATTATTATTGTAAATAATAATTGGATATAATTGGTATTAAAATGGGGAACTTAGGTCAAGTGACAATAAATAAAAGTTAATGAAATATTAACTTATATTGACAAGCTAATAATATTATTGAATTATTAGTCTTGAGCTAGAAATTAGTCAATTATTGTAACAAACAATAATTAATTGGTTGAGATAGTTAAATGAGAACTATTGTCATGTCACAAATAGTTTTTTTTAGAGTGTGACACATTTATTTGGGGTATTGTTAATTTGGACGAGTGTGGTTATTTAGTAACAAATTTTTATTAAATTGCCAAACTTTGGTTGTGTAACATAATAATTAATAATTATTATGGAATATTGAAATGAAGCAAATAGAAATTAGTTAATTAATTTCTCAAATTTGGATAATTGGTTGAGCGATAAGAATTATTTAGTAGGGAAGCTAAATAAATTCAAAAAGGACAAATAAACCCTAAGCAAGGTGGAACCTAAAACCTTAGGGTCAAAAGGTTTCCAAATGACCAAAACGCCCTCCTAGGGTAAAAAGGGACTATGATCAATTTAACGAGGCTCAACTCAACTAAAGTGACTTAATGAAAGTCAGACTCGACAAATAGACTAAAGTTGACTAGGTTTGACCTAGGAAGGACCAAAAGTCAACTAGGGGACTCTGAAACAGGAATAAGTGCCGGTAACCCGAGAGATGGTCCCTAGGACCCGTTAGTGGGCCTAAGCCCAACAAGGACGTTAGTCATGCATGGACACTTAGAGAGATAGAAATTATTGGAACAATAATTCTAATAAACCGTTATATGCCAGATACTCTCAGGGGAGACGTAAGGCATTTCAAAGAAGACCAGGAAGACATTTAGTCTCTAGAGGTAAGTTCACTTGCCTAGTTTTCACCCGGTAACGGGATTTCTTGGACTTGCTTTGCATTCTTATTACATGCACTGCTGAAACCATACATGCTATTCATATCTGTTTCTTTTGAATCCTGTTGAGCATGTATGTTTGTTTCCGGGACGTTGGTGTCCCTATTTGCTATGTTCTCTTGCGGGACTCGGTGGAGCTAGGGAAGCTCCAATTTAGGAATGTTCAGGGTTAGGACCCCCTGACTTTCCTGACAGCCTTATCAGAGAAACAAATCTCTGGAGGTCTTACCTGTCAGTAGGCATGGTACACTGACCGTGTTAACACGTAGGAGAGGTAGTTCTACCGAGCCATTTGGTGGAGGGTCAAGCGACCATCTAGGTCGTATTTGTATCGAAAATTTGGACATCTTGGTAGGGAGTAAACTTTGAGTTCTCTTGGAACTCACTCTGAGGCCGAGGGGTTTACTGTATTGGGGGAATTAAATTACCTTTGACTTGCTTGTGGTAGACTCCTAGGACTTTATTGTTGATACTATGATCCCGTTGTTGTCATTTTTCCTATTGATAACAATTTGTGACTGCGGGGGTGCTTACGAGCTTTCCTTGAGAAAGCTCATGTGTTTTCTCTTTTCCTCTTCTGATTCGAGGTATAGGAGGGAGAGGCACAGGGAGAGGGACTCAGGAGGACCAGGAGGTTGTAGGAGTCTCCATTACCTTTTGCTTTTATGAGCTTTGTTGTTTGTAGGACCCGTATAGGGACCTGACTATCTTAGGGTCTATGGACCCTGTTAACTCTATGTTCTTAGGAACACGAGTTTTAATTAATTTATGGAATGTTATCTGCTTATCACATTATTAGGCCTTGTATTCGAGTTGAGTTTATCTCTTCTTTAATACACGGTGGAGTGCATTGGCGATGCTTTCGAGGTCCCGGGATCCGAGATGAGCGTTACAAAACTCAAAAGGACCCAAGGGCAGACGAGACCGATGAGGATACACAGAAATATGGCCGATGGTTGGAGGTGGCCCAGCGAAGACGAGGCCCGGCCTTAATGGGATAACGGTCGGCAACTGCACTCCGGGAGGCCGAGAGAATAGAAACCCGTTGGAGAGACAGCTAGGCCCGGAGCGACACATGTCTCCCGACCGTTCACAAGTGATGATGGATGAAGACTATGTGTCCACAAATATGGAACATCAACGGCTCTCTGACAAAGGTAACTGAAGTCACCAAGCTGGTTTCAACCGAGGAGGTGGGGCATGTGGCCGTGGAGGCGCAGGCGGACATGGTCAACGAGGCTTCACAAATATAACCCTGGGAAGCTACATGGAAAGAGATGCACCATTGATTTTAAACAAAGCGGCAAATATAGATCCCGAGGCAAGTGAAAAATGGGAAAAAATGAACACTAAAGGTAAAGGTAATACTGACCAAAAGATGGATTTGGGCTCGGATGGACAAGGTTTAGAGATGCAATGTGAACAGCCAAATCTGATTACATCAATTGAGATCACTGACCTAGCTAAACCAAAACTACAAGAACCAAGTCCAGACAAGAGGATCTGGGAACCAAACCCACCCAACCCCAACCCACACAACTCCCTTGTGAGCTTGGTAACAAGCGCTCTGCAATCAAATGAAGAAGAAATAATAGAAGACAGAGAGATGGTGGAGAACAATGATCCACCATACATCACACAACCTGTAGGAGATCATCTTCTAAAGGAAAGGCCAGTGGGAAAAGAAGCTCGGAAGGCCATGGTAAGTAGCAGAAAAGAGGAAGAATTGAAAGGAAGGAAACCCAACCCTATATTGTTTGAATGATCAGAACACTCATATGGAATTGTAGAGGATTGAGTAACAAAGACACCGTCAATAGAATTAAATTCTTGATGAAAGAGACACAGGCAACAATCATATGCTTGGCAAAAACCAGAGCAAATGAAGAAAGAATTACCAGATTTGGGAAAAGGTTCAAAGCTACTTGGCAATGGGCAGCGATTCCAGCAATTGGGTTCTCTGGTGGTATAATGGCAATGTGGAGGAAGAATTTAGGAACTGTCACACCCATTGCATTCTCCAGGTATGCTCTTCATCTTATTGTCACATTGGAAAACAATGGCCAGAGCAAAGAAAAACTTGGGAAGAGCTTGGAAAGCTAGCGAGATTACAGGAACCCTGGCTTCTTATGGGTGATTTCAACGCAGTTAGAAATAATAAGGAAAGGCTTGGAGGACCAAGTACGACAATCCTAGACACTAAAACTAGAATGTTTAATTCCTTCATCCATGATAAGCTGTCTCTCGAGCTCCGCTACCTTGACTCCCCTTCACATGGTGTAATAATCCAGAGAAAGGGAGCAAGAAGATGGAGCAAGGCTTGAGATACCTAGCAAATAGTAGATGTGAGGAGGGCGTCATATCCTATTATGTCAAACATATATCCAGGTGCTAATCAAATCATTCCCCAATTCTGTTAGAATGTAGAATGGAACAAAAAAGGGGGGGGGGGGGGGGGGTAGAAGACCATTTAGATTTGAGAATATATGGATACAAACAGAGCAATGTAAGGAATCAATTAAAAATATTTGGAACTCTGAACATATTGGTAACCCAATGCATAACCTTAGCCATAGGTTTGCTAGATTTAGAAAAGAACTAATCAAAAATTGAAGTAGTAACATATGCACCTTAGAGCAAAGAATAAAAAAAAATAGAAACTGAAATTGGGAAAATAGAAAACTGGGAGTGGGATAAAGACAAGGAACAAATTCAAATGGGAAGTTGAGATCTTTACAAAACCTACGTCAGGCTTTACTGAGACAAAATGCTACAATGTGGGCCCAAAGGTCAAGAGTCAAGAATCCAATTGATGCAAAATGGATGCAAAATGGCGACCATAATACAAAATTTTTTCATAACACAACCAAGTCACATAGGGCACAAAACAAAATAAACTATATCAAAACTGACATGAACAACATCATAGAGGACCCACAAGATATTGAGCATGAATTTAGACAATTCTACTTCAAGTTATAGCAGGGATATGACAGGAAAAAGCTGGAGGATCTTATCTTAGAAATGCCTGATGACATGCCTCAACTAACTGAAGATTAGAGAGAGAGTTTAATTGCTCCTGTTTCAAGGTATGAAATTTTTAATGCAATTAAGGACATGCCCAAAGGTAAATCCCCAAGGCCAAATGGCCTTAATTCTGAATTTTTTTAGCTTTCTAGAATGATATAAATCAATCTTTGATCACTGCTATTATGCATTTCTTTGAACATGCCAAAATGCCTGCATCATGGAATCAAACACATATATGCCTAATACCAAAAAAGAATAATCCTATGTATGTTAAAGACTATAGGCCTATATTACTATGCAATGTTAATTATAAAATAATTACTAAGATATTGGCTAATAGAATTAGAGAAGTGCTTGACCAACTTATTGGACAAGAGCAGAATGCCTTTATTAAGGGTAGAAACATAACTGACAGTGTTCTACTGGCCCAAGAATTGGCACATACTTTAGAAAATGAAAGGAACCACCCAATGATGATGATAAAACTAGATATGGAAAAGGCCTATGACATTTTGGAGTGGAATGCAATATATGCAGTAATGACCAAAATGGGTTTCCCTCAAAAATGGATTGATTGGATTAGAGAATGCATAGAATCTACCTCAATGGCTTTTGTTATCAATGGGAAGGTTGGGACTTGGTTCAAACCTATGGCAGGTGTGAGGCAAGGTGACCCAATTTCACCATATCTCTTCATCCTTGTCTCACAAATTCTAACCAATATTCTAAACAAAGCTGAAAATATGAGAATGCTTAAAGGAATCAAAGTCAAATAGAACAAACACATTAACCATGTTCTATATGCTGATGACCTGTTAATCTACAGGGAGGCATCCAAGAAAAGTGCCAGAAACCTAAACCTCTGCATGAACATATATAGAAGACTAACTGGACAAAAGGTTAATCTTGCAAAATCAGAAATTTTCTTTCCATCCTGGTTTAATAGTAGAGTAAGAAGATCCATAGAACAAATTTTACAGCTAAAAAGGGGCAACTTTCCTTTCAAGTATTTGGGGAGTTGGGTCTCACCTCAAAGGATACTAGTGAAATACTTCAAACCACTGGTAGACAAAGTAGAAGCCAAACTTGCTAGCTAGAAATGCCATAGCCTCTCCATGGCTGGCAGGATTACACTTGTAAGCTCAGTTTTAATGTCAATACCTTTATATGCCCTGAGTACTTATGCTATACTAGACTGTATTCTGGAGTCAATCAATAACAAGGTGAGAAAATTCATATGGTCACACAACCACTCCAATAGAGGCCTCCATCTGGTCAACTGGGCTACCATCACCAGCCCAAAACCTGAGGGTGGATTGGGATTGTCATGCCCCGAACCACGGCCCAGGCATGTAGACAACTGGCCGCACCCAAACAGGGACTAGTCCCCATTCAGGCGCAAGGCCTCAGAGACTCTTATACGATAAGTATTCAGAGGTAATGATAACATCGGAATCATAAGATAAAAGAAGAAAGGAGTTTATACAACTCCGTACAAGTACAATACCGGGTTTACACAACCCAAGACTAGGATCTAGTCCAGTCACCCCTAGAAATCCATACAACAAAGGAGTACAACATACAAGTCTCACACAAGATAAAAGAGGTACGTAGACCTCGAGATAAATACAAGTAACCGAGTCAACTACTCGGTATATCCCCGCCTAAGCTCGACCCTACTCCTCCTCGTCTGAACCTGAGAAACATATAAGTCAAGTGCATGAGCCTAAAGAAATAGGCCCAGTAGGGTCATATAAACAATAAAAGAGGCGGAAGCCATAAACAAGAAATAAGATAGATCAAAAGCAAACATGCGAGTGGGTCATAAATCATTAGCAAATAACAAGTAACTGGAATGTGGATAAATCCACAGATGTACTCAATCTCTGGCATATATGATACTAAGATGTCTACGACATCAACGACACTATCAGTATCGTCTTCGGCCTAAGTCGGATAGCGCTATAATAATCATGTGCACATGGCCAGAAAATGCCGTTCTCTGACTAAGCCAGGTGGCCAGATATTATACGCCCTCTGCCGGGGCATCCGTCCGATATATTATGCCTGAAAGTAAGAGATTGCTAGTACAAATACCTAACAACAGGTATATATATATATATATATATCCAAGGCAGCAACATCTTGAATATATAATAATAAGTGACCTCATCGAGATCGGAAGTCAATACGTATCTAAGGAGTAAACTCTACTCAAATACACATAAGAAAAACATGAAAGCAACAATCTCCTCGAGATGTAAAACAGATACATATGAGGAAACCCATCTCAAATATGTATTGGGAACCTCTCGAGGAAATAAGGGCACAAATCAAAGCAAGGTAGGAGGAAGGAATACTCACAAACCTCCCGTGCGAGAGCCTACATGGCTAGAAGCGAATCATTGATCCTCATCGCGCCTCACGCGTCCGAATCGGGATCTAGTAATTAGAGTGACAAACCTTAGCCCCTTTATACTCTAATAAACCGTATTTAATACAAAAAAAATACGGTTATTCATGGAGCTCTAATTCATCTAAATCAAGAGATCAAATTGTAAAGTGATAGTCCATCTAAATGCATCATACTTGGAAGTCATCAACTAACAAGCAATGATGCATGAATTTAATGGAAATTTCGGCAGCATCTCCCCTATTTCTAGGGCCCCGAAAATGTACAAACATTCCACAAAGAAATCCAATAAACTTGGATTTTTAGAAATTATACATAACCAAGAATATCGCATGAATTCATACATAACATACATCTTAATTTTTCTACTCAAAAGCCCCCTCTTAACAGTCCCAACAATCTCTTGGTTCCAACAATATTAATCTAACCCGAAGCCCCTTCATACCAAGAATCAAGCTCATGAAACCCTTCTCATTCCTAGTAATAAATCTTTCATCCCATACTTCATACAAGGTCGTGAATACTCACCATCGCGAAGGGGGAGAAAATGGCAATCGTCTTGAGAGCTGGGGCCTGCTGAAGAAATCGGTGAGGGGTGGTAGTCCGAGAGAAGGGAGGCGACTTGGGTCACGCTTTCGTCGGAAAAGAGAAGACTTGGTTCCGGTATGCGCTGTCGAGGAGGGGAAGATCTAGGCCTTGATGGCTGCGGCTACGGCGATCTTGAGGCGGGCCGGGCGCAGCAGGCCCTGCGAGGGCGGAAGAGGCGGCGGGCCGGCGCGTGGTTGGCGGCGAGGCCTCGTCGGCTGTAGCTGTGTGGACTCGAGCCATGGCCGTGGCGGCGGCGGTGACTCGTCGGCCTTGGCGTGGCGGATCTCGGGTAAGCACGCTGGCGTAGTTAGCGTGGCGGTCCATCGGGCGGAGACTCTGCACTGGCCGATGGTGGCCGTCGGCCGGGCTTCGTGGAGGCCGTGGGGGAGTTCGGCCGTGGGTTCGCTCAACCGAAGGAGAGGGATTTTCTAGATCTGAAATTCAGATCGTGAGTGAACGAGGGAGAGGGAGAGAGAGATGAAAATATCTCTCTCTTCTTTGTCGTAATATAACATAAAAAATTTATTATTTTCTTAATAAATTAAAAGTCCTTTAAATGTCACATGTTTACTATTCCCTCACATGTGCACTGTTCATTCACGGGTAAGTGAATGATTTCTATTCAACTGGGGTCCACTGTCATAATTCTCTCGTCTTCATGCCCGACCCAGATCCGTAAATCTTGGGTCAATAGTCCAAGTGGCACGGGTGCACTATGTTACCACGGGATCTGTCTCTCGTCAGACCAGATCCGAGAATATCGGCTTTAGTCAAGTCCTTCATCACGGACATATTGCGGCATCACGGGGTTGTCTCAGTCCACGACCAGATCCACCTTTGTCGGGATTGGAATATTTGTTTATTTTCTCTTCTAGAAAATTAATCTGAATTAATTAACATATAATTAATCTGGATTAATTAACAATTGATTAACCTTAATTAATTAACGTTTAATTAATCTGAATTATTAAGACATGTGATTTTTCCCAAAACTTCACTTTTCACCAAATTGAATTGCCATTTAAAAATTCTGAGAAAATAAATCTTTATTTATTTCGGGCCGGGTTTTACAGGGATTAAGAAACCTAAAAAGAATGAGGACATCACTTTTATCAAAGCATGCCATTGACTTAGTTAATAGCAAAGACACACTATGGGTAAACCTTATGGAAAGAAAATATGGGAAAACTGAACTATGAAACATGGGTAAAGAGGAGAAGTCCTCATGGAACCACAGAACACTTAGAAAAATCATCGATGAAATCAAAGGACATCTCATTCTGAGTAATATTGAAATTAATGACTCAATTCTAAAACAACCCTGGCTTTTTGATATACCCATTGAACACAAACCAACTTTTATTAATGTTGATTTTGATACTAACTATATGCAAGTTAGAAACCTAATGGTAGGAAATGAATGGAATGAACAATTGCTAGAGGAGATCTTCTCTCCAATATGTAAAGAACAAGTGAAAAATATTAATCTTGGAGCAAGAAGTGAACAACAAAAATGGATATGGAGACATGGAACTGGTGGCACAACCCTAACTGCTTCCATCTATGATCAGATTAGAGAAAAGGATGTTGGTAATGAATGGATAGGGTGAAAAAACATCTGGAAACTCAAAGTGGCACCAAGAGTCAAAATATTTTTATGGAAGCTATACTATGGCAAACTAGCAATAAAAGAATACCTCTACAGATTAAACATTGGCCCATAAGAAAACTGCCCCATGTGCAACTTAACGAAGGAGACCATAGAGCATTTGTTCCTTTGAATGTAGGTCAGAGAGAGAGATGCAGGAATGAGAAATCCAAAATATGGGAATCCTCACTGCTATCAACATGAATACAACCAATATAACATATGGCGATTGGCTGGATAAGGGTAAGGTGGGAAACTCCAAATTAAATGAAAATGAACTAACTATTATTGCTTACACTCTATGGCAGGTCTGGGCAACAAGATGCAAAAAAGTATTCCAAGGAGCTGACTGGAACCCAAAAAAAAACTGTAACTACTATTGTAGCACTTGCACAAGAATTCAGAATGAAAGACAAGGCAATGGCAGAACTAGAAGAGAAACAAGATTGACTATGGAAAAGGGAGAACTTTAACCACATACTATATACTGATGCATCCTGGAATAATGGAGCAAGCAATGCAGGTATTGGTTATACCATCTTTGAAACTAATTGAAGTTTCTACATGGCTGGTGCAGGGAAAAGGAATGCTAGCTCGACAATTGAAGTTGAACTATAAACCCTTAGAGATGGACTGATCAAGCTAACAAGTATGAGAAGCACGAAAGCTGTAATAAAAACAGATAACATATTCATCCCAAGGCTACTGCAGCAAGGGGAATAGGACCAGAACTGGAGAACCAAAAAAATCACAGAGGAATGCAAACATCTACTGAAAAAGATCAATCATTGGAGAATTCAGAAGATTGAAAGAGAACACACACTCTAGCTGACATTCTTGCCAAGGAAGCAAATAGAGCAGGAGAAGAGCAATTTTTCTATCACAACCAAGACTTACCACAATGGTTGAGACACTACTTATGTAATTTTGAACTTAAACTCTGCATGCTAGCCTAGAAGGCTCCTATTACCAAAAAAAACTTGAGATGAGATCTGATTTATAGTGTGGGCTAGGCTTTTCTGTTTTGTCTTTAGTCCCCTATATCAGTGAGTTTGGAAATTTTAATTAGGATCCTTTGAAAATTTAAAATTATATTTTAATCCCTTACTGAGTTAGAAATTGGTTGGTTTAGTTTGTTTGGATCTAAGAGATGGAAAATATATGTTTGATTGTTGAAAAAAGTTGAAAAAGTGCTGAATGTAAGAGTGGATTTATACATTTTGTGTTTATTTGTAATAAAAGATGGATTTGATGGAGTGGTGAGGTTATCTTTTTTGAAAAATTTATGATATTTAATTTTTTTTAAAGGAAAATTAATTAATAGATAATTTTAAATCTTTTGAAATAAATTAATTGATGTAAATGTTGTATTTAAACTAAAATATTTTGATTAATTTAAATACTCAAAATTAGAGATTTATAAGGGGTAATTGTAAATATAGATTAGGAAAAATTAAGATATTTTAATTTAATATATATCATGTCATCTTCAAATAATTTAAATATTTTGTAAATATAATTTTATTTTTAAACAAAAAAGATAATAAGGTTCAATGCTTATGTTTTAATTACTTTTTATATATAAATTTGAGTCATTAGCAAAGTTTGGACTCATTATTTCATTTCAAAATTTCAAGCTTAGATAAACCTTATCCCAGTCAATGAGATGAAAAAATTTACAAAGTATATAATTTTTTGTAGTATATATATATATATATATATATATATATATATATATATATATATAATCATGATAAGATAAGGTCGTAGGAAACATTTGTTCATTTCACGGTAAGTTATATCTTATTTGGCCACCTGGAGCATAATTGAAAGATTTCCAACCGCATGGATGGAAAGAACATAAAAACATAAGCTAGCATGTTAATTTTCATACAATTTGGAAACTTGTAGGGTCTTTATCTTAACGGGTGAAATTTTCAAAAAAATTTCACACGTTAAGATGAAGGCCCTACAAGTTCTCAAATTGACATGTTAGCTTATTTTTCGATGTTCTTTCCATCAATACGGTTGGATTTCCTCAAAATACTGTGCAAGTGGGCCAAAAAGAGGTGAAGACAAACTGCTGATGATAAAAGTTCTACGCCCTTTCAAATATCATGACCCTATATATATATATATATATATATATATATATATATATATATATATATATAAGGTGATGGTAACTATTAAAGTAGGTGAAAACTAAGTAGTAGTATATTATTGTTTTTACTTTCAATGGAAAAAAATTACTATGTAATATATTTATATTACATCCAAATAGGGTCTTAAATCAGATCCACTTAATAAACCAACACTTATAACATATTTAATATATTTATATTGTGAATATTTTATTTTCAGATTATTTAATCTTCTAATTCTTTCAAGATATTAACTTTTATTTTTTCAAATTTAATCATATATTTATTTTAAATGGCCATTTTGTTAATTACATTAATTCATCAGCAATTAGAAGTTTTAATATCATAACTAGATTGATTTTATTTTCAACCTCCAATGTTTGAGACATATATCAATTTGGCCTCTAAAGTAACGCTTCACTTATACCACATTTTTTTATAGAACTATTAAATCAATCTTAAGGTTGGAGTGTTTTGTTCCTTTAGCTTCACCGGATTAATGCTTCCTCCGAAATCGACCTCAGGGGATAGAGAGAAAAGTTTTTTTATCCAAACGTTCATGCAAAATTTCCTCGACAGCCCAGAGCTTTGATTAGGGACTTGGGCAGGAGAGGGGAGAAAAAAAGAGAAAAGGAAAATAGAGAACTCATTGAGGATTTAGAGAGATAGTAATATGAAATAAAGATTATTTTTATATTTGATCTTACACGTGTCGAGAGTACATTTCAATAGTATAAAAATAAAAAATAAAAAAAATAAAAATGCTAAATCATAGATAAGATAAATATTAAAAGCAATAGAGCCATCATAGTATTTTATTACTCCAACAAAAGGAAGGGTGGTAAATGGATCTTTCAACGATATGGATCAATATCGGATGGATCATATTTCCCTCGTCTTTTGAGAGAAGAAGCTCAAATTCAACTCCATTGTAGAGCTATATGCAATGCAAAAAGATGCCTATAGGGTTGTTCAATTCTAATTTCTTCTTATTCTTATTTTTTTGTCCCTTAATTTAGCCTAATTATGGGAAATAGAAGAACATTCATACTGTAATATCAGTAACATCAGGGTTAAGGAGATGCCCATACTTCATTGCGTCACGCCGTCACCCATCTCTTATTCCTCCCTTTTTCTCTCTGCCTTCTCTGTTGCCTGTAACAAGAAAATGTGAGGATTATGCGATCCAAATTTCAGATAAAAAGGTAGCTAAAAGGAGTTCCATCATCATATGATCTCAAGTATTTGAAAAAATTCCTCACATCTTCCTCGTCACGCCAAGGCTCAAAATTACGAGCCGCTCCAGATTCAACAACATAATCTGAATTTTGAGGATCAGTCTTGAATGTGATCTCTGCAGAGCATTTCGTGCATTTGAAATAAAAGCGGAATATTTGGATTCCCAAGTATGTCTGTAATTTCCAAAACATGAACAAAGAAATGTCAAATCTAACTCATCTCAATTCAGAATTGTATCACAGGAATAATAGGCAAAACAGTATAGAATGAAACTTACCAAAGAATCCATTAATGAATGATTAGTTTGAGTGAAAAATTAAAGCACTAAGATTAGGTCTTTACTGTAATAAAAATTTTCTGAAAAGGTTTTAAGAAAGAAGGTTGATTATGCTAGACTAATAGACAACTGAGCCTGCAAAATATTTAATTACAAGTTTGGCTCTTCTCCATTTCTTTCTGGCAGAAATCTCTATGTTGATTTTTAAATTCAATTGAAAAAAAAACACTAGGAGTTTGCTAATTAATTTATCTATCTGCCTTCTGTTTTTTTGATAAATTTTTTTTTTTGCCTTCTAACCTGCAGAAAAAACAAACATAGAGAGTTGATTTACTTCCTGATCAAATCGATATTCACTAGGCTGAATTAACTTAGGAAATGAATGAACATGAGATCGCATAAACTTATTTATGAGAATTCTAAGCAGATTCACAAGGTCTAGAAAACATGGCAGAACACACAAGAGAAAGAGCAGAGATGTTGGACATCTGAGGAATAATCCGGGAAGGCTTGAAAGCAACAAACAGAAACAAGAAGGTAGTGTTATTCATTACACTTCTCTCAATCCCTCCCTTCATCTTGATATCTTTGGCAATCGATTATTCCTCGTCACGCCGAGGCTCAAAATTACGAGCCGCTCCTGATTCAACAACATAATCTGAATTCTGAGGATCAGTCTTGAATGTGATCTCCGCAGAGCATTCCGTGCATTTGAAATAGAAGCGGAATATTTGGATTCCCAAGTATGTCTGTAATTTCCAAAACATGAACAAAGAAATGTTAAAACATTCTAGAATGAAAACTTCGGAAAAATTAAAGCACTAAGATTAGACATCTCAATTCAGAATTGTATCACAGGAATAATAGGCAAAACATTCTAGAAAGAAATTTACCAAAGAAATCCATTAATGAATGATTAGTTTGAGTGAAAAATTAAAGCACTAAGATTAGGTCTTTACTGCAATAAAAATTTTCTGAAAAAGTTTTAAAAAAGAAGGTCAAACAAAACAAGGCAAGTGATTGCATTCAAGACATCATTGACTGTTGAAGCGTCGGCAAAGAACAAGAAATAGGCCAAAAGTAATAGCAAGCATGGACATTAAAAAATCAAAGATACTCACATTTGATATCTAAACACAAGCCATCAAGAACAAACTATATTATTAGCTCTGATAGTAATAAAGAGTATCAACCAAATTAAATAGAAAAAATAAAATAATCATAGAAAAAAAGGGGGGAATGGCTTGGTTTGAGAACTAACCTCGCCGATGACATCCTCCTTTCTGGAGTTGAATTTGGTTCCCTTATAGATGTAAGTTCCACAGGTGCTGCAGCGAATGCTCATCGGGAGCATCATCCGGACCTTAATCTGCCGGTTCTTGGGTTGCCTCCGTCGCGGGATCTTCGCCGGATCGAAGTCCGGCGGGTAATACTTGTTCGGAACCTTACGCTCACCCATCTCTCCTTCTCAGGTGCTTCTTAGGAACACCAAGAGAGCTCCCTATTTATATATAAAAAATAATATATCCCAATTCTATTAGAATTAAAATTCTAATCTTACTAAATTTAAATTTATCATAATCTTACCATATCAGGATTTGATAAAATAAATAAATAGATAAAAGACACAATTTGAGATGATCTCATGGTGGGCCAATAACCCAAATCTCAAAATAGCCCGAGAATACAAATCTCGAGGCAATCTCATATTCCACGATAGAGATGGAGCGCATTAACCAGCCCGAGGAGGCCCAACCGCACTCGCTCGGGCCGCCAAAGGCCAACCTCGAATAGCAGGCACGGGCTAAAAAGCAGCAGCATCGGGTTGACCCGCCGACCGACAGTCAAGGGTCAATTAGGGTCACCGGGTCACTGAAGGTGACTCCGTGAATCGCCCTAGCCACTTTATAGCCACCGGTTTTTAATTTTTTTAAAATATAAACTCATTAAAATGTATATTAAAAATATGAAAATATATAAAAGAATTAAAAAACTATGTTATCTGATATAAAAATAGAATGAGAAAAATGAAAAAATAAATTTTTTTGAGTGAATTTATGGAGAATGAGAAAATTAAGGTTATTAAAAAAAAGAAATCTTAATTATTGCAACCTTAATTAAAAAGCCACAATGATTTAAAAAGAGGAAAGAAAAAATCATAGTTTCCAATTTTATAAGTTTCCAAGAATATTACGTAATAAATTAATAAAAAAAATAAATATTTAAAAATTTAGGTAAACTTTTAGAATCCAATTGTTTATATTATTAAGTTAATACTATAAATAACATGTTGAAATTTTTTATTTTTTTTTATCATAAAACCCGTCCAAATTAAATAGGGAGGAGGGAATCACAAAAGACAGAGGAATGAGACAATTAAGCTTATTAAAAAGAAAGAAACTTTAATTAAAACATCGGTATGATTGAAAAAAAAAAATAAAAAAAGATATTTTTCAATTTTATCATTAAAACCCTCAAATTTCTCATATATATATATAGAGAGAGGGGGGCAAATTGGGCTCAACCAGCTAGCTTGATTCGGCGGTTGACCCGACGGGTCAACTTATCGACAGCCAGTCACGGGTTGGGAAAATCCCAACCCACAACCTGCCCGCTACTGTAGTGGGTCAATTACGGCTTTCCTGCCCGACACGCCTGATAGGTTGATCCGGCGGGTTTTATCAGGCCGGGTTAAAACCCGACCCATGCCCCCTTTTATTCCAAGATAGCACGAGAACAAATCTCGAGATAACCAGATAATACAAATCTCGATGTAATCTCATATTCCAAGTCCAAGATAACTCGAGAACAAACCTCGAGGCGATCCAAGAAAATGCAAATCCCGCGATGATCAAAGAACAAATCCCGATGCAATAAAAATTAATTAAACTAAATTAAATCAAAATGATAAATATTAAAAGTTTGATTTTATCCGATGAAGAGGTTAATTCAAATTTAAATAAAAATATATTTTGTTCTTATCTGGTGGGGAACGGGCGGAAGGGGTTATTTTTCTTACGGGTAATAAAAAGGACATAACTTTGGTTTTGAAGAGTTCTTTTTGAATAAAGATTCTAGAGAGAAAAAAATAGGGAGGCGAAGGAGGATATCAAGATTGTCAGAGAAGAAATCATAAGGTAGACTCGAGCAACATCCCCAGTTATATATTATGCTTATATATAAATAAGGGAGAGACTTGCTTTGGAGAAACCTGGTGGGTAGAGCTGGTAAACAATCGAATTGTTCACTAACAACTCGAGTTCGGTTCGCAGTTATATATATATATATATATATATATATATATATATATATAATATTAAATATATAAATGTATATATACATATAATAGGGTTGTGTGTGTGAGTCTATGAGAGAGAAAGAGAGGGGGAGAGTGACAGACGTGTGTGTGTGAGAGCAAAACAATGGATCCCCATTCCCCACTTTAGTCCCATGTCGGAGAGCAAAGGAAGAGGTGTAACACTCTTATCCTTTTCAGGACCCGGGTGTCACACCAGCCAGGTCTAGGGAATGAACCCTAAACCTAAGGTTGTAATCTACTAATTAACTGAAGAATTAACAACATGCGGAAGGTAATTAAGCAAACTTATTATAACAAAATCCTCAAACAATAGATATTGTTTAATACATCACCAAATAACATATTGTCTGAAACATAATTCTCACATCACTCATAAATAGATAACAGGATTTCTAGACATCGAGTCGAGCCGACTACGATGACATCTCCTCTACTGCGGGTCGGGGCGTAATTCGCTAGAAGTACTCCTATCTAACGCCCCGCTAAGACAAATATTAAGAAGAAAATTTGAGCTAATGGAGCTCAAGGTCGCTGGAACAAACCGCTGTAATCAGACTTCGTAGAATAAGTAAAACTGTGAAGAAATCAAGTGTAAAACACGTAATAGAAAATACTTGAATTAAAATATCGAAATCAGATCTTGAATCGAAAGCAAGTAAACATTGATCAAAGTATTCTCTTAAAATGCATAACTGAGTTTCTGTTTCTCTGTCTTGTGAATTAAATCTGATACCGACATTCCCCAGGTAATGCATGCACTGCCCTCTCTCTCTCGAGATGAGCTCTACATCTCTAGAAGGCGAGGAACGCGGCATCATCTAATACACAAGACTATTTTCGACTACACATCTACTTCAAGATCTTTGTATGGCCAAAGAACCAACAAGTATATCCGATACGAGTGGTCGACTATATATATCGCATTAACTAAGCATCCGTAGAGGGATGGAAAAGGGGTTTTGATTTTATAAAATGAAAGTGTTTTTAAAGCAGTATAGTTCGGACTTAAAATGTAATTTAAATCACCCTCTTCTAACTCGATGTCAGACTCTGGCTCTACACGAGCCACCGCTGGTCTATACATGTACATCAATGGAATGTAATCTAACTGTATCTGTAGTTGTTTCTCTTTTTTGTTACTGAATACTAAGCATGAAAATGGGTTTATAAAATTCTAGAAACTTTCATAAAAACTCATAGTTCATGCTTTCAAAACTGAAATCTGGATCGTATAAAAATACGGTAAAACATACGAACTATACAGGTAGATTCCCCTCACTAGCAATCCTGGTCCGAAACTTAAGTAAAACAGGTCCTACTGAGAAAACTCCGTGGGACCTTTACCTTTTTCCTAGAATTAATAATAGTAACTAAGTAAATACGAAGTTCGTATTTTCCATAAGTTCTATTGCTTTTTAATATGGAAATTTAAGAATACGTAAAAAATCGTATTCTTTCTAACTTTAACTTAAACTCGATAAGATACTATAAACTCATTAATTTCTCTAATCATGATTTTTACTTAGCATCTAATATATGTTTCTAAGGCTCATAAATACTATGATCGCCTTTCATAGCTTTAGTTCTATCGCTAAGAATACGATGACATAAATATGAAAGTTCAGGAATACGGAATCCGTATTCCTATCTTATACTCGGATTAGATTTGTTAGAGTACGATGATTTCCATCAAGTTAACTCAAGTACGATTTCTCTTAACTTGAAATTTGTATTTCTAAACATGGAAATACGGTATTGTTCCATTAAAAGATTTAACTCTAATCATCCGAAGCTAAATCTTAAACTTCATAACATGTTCTAAAAGGATGATTAAATGTTAAGCATGATCTTCGTATTTCTTTAGAATTAAAATACGGAATTGTCCAATAAGAACCTTAGTTCTAAAAAAAAAACACTTCAAGCATGCCTCTTACAAGAAACTAAATACTAAGCATGATTATGGAGCTTCAATCAATTATAATTTTCATAAGGTTTTCTAAGAAAATTCGGCAACACCTCCTCTATTTGGAGGGCCCCGAAAATTATACAAACATACACATACAACACAATTAACTCATGCCTTCAATTTATACTTCTAAACCAAAGCAATGTAGTCCTAACTTAGAATGCAGAAATTTCTGCCAATTATGCGCGGTCCGACCGTTTTGTCCATAACTTTCATTCTAGACATCGGATTTCTCCAATTTAGGGCTTGTTAGAAAGATCACTTCAAGATCTTTCCATTTATATATAATACACTCCAAATGAAGTAGTCTACAGGACGCAGCTGTCCCACGAAGGGGACAGCCAACTGCAGGACTGTCCTTACATTGTTCATAAATTTTTATTAACAATTTTTCCTAATTTATCCATGACCCCAAGACAATGTAATTTAGGGCCTTATTAGTAACATAATAATTTAACTCTCATTAAATACTAATAGCAAGGAGAATTCATGTCCCTTCTATACTGTTAACCAAGAATCTAATAATGAATTCTCCAAGACCACAACACTTCCCCCTATCTTGTAGCTTCCAAATTTTCTTACAAACATGCATTACTAAATTCACTAATTCTTACTTGTAAAATAACCATGAATACATGTTCATTCCACTAATTACTATCATCTAATTGTCTCATGGTTCTATGTGGCAAAACATCAAACACTTGATGAGCATGTTTTCTCTTAACATGAACTTATGTTTCCAAAGGATGAAAAGATACAAAATTGCTCAATTAAAGGGCTTAGCTCTCTCTTCACCCTTATCTCAATTTAACGGCTTCTAACATGCTCCGGGAAAGTGATTAAATGCTAACTATGATCATGGAAAATTAATCAAGCATTGTTATTTAGAATTTCTACGAAAATTCAGCAAAACCCCCCTTGTTTCTTTAGGGTTTAATTTAATACAAACATTCACATTTGAACACTTAATTAATCTTATGATATACATGACTTCATAACATCACCATTTCATCCAATTATACATCAACCTAAAATCTCACATAGGCATTTCTACAACCACAAGATGGGCAACATTGATTTTCAAAACATCAACACCTCCCCTTGATTTCTCTTCTCGAAATTAATACACACATGCACACTTAAACACTTAACTAAACTCATAGAATACATGGTTTCTTAACAATTACTTCTCCCAAAATCATTTCATATAAAACTCATGCAATTCATCAAAGTTCCAAGCCTTAAATCATGAATTTAATCTTAAATCTCTCCAATCAAACATTCATGAAGTTAATCATTCAAACCTCTTTCACTTCACCTCTATGGATCTCCTCGTCAAGCACCACCACTCGTCGGAGGAGGAAGATCGGTGCTAAGGTTGGCCGGCGAAGCAAGGGAAGGAGAGAAGGTGTCGTTCGTCGGAGCTCAGGTCTCGCCGGACTGAGGTATAGAGGGGCGCGGACAGCAGGGGGGCGCAGCCGCGCTGCAGGGGGACGCCGGAGGGGTGCACCGGTCTGGTGGGCGCGGTCAGGTGAGCCGCTGGCGGCGGCTTCTCCGGCGAGAGACGGGCGGCGGCAGTCGCGCGGTCAGACCGCCGGCGGGCGCGAGTAAGGGAAGGGGAAAAAGGGGCTCGTGAGGGAGAGGAAGAGAGATGAGAGAAAATTTTTCTCATCTCTTTTCTTATAATATGCAAAAAATAAATTTTAATTAATTTAATATATATATATATATATATATATATATATATATATATATATTCATTATTATTTAATCTAATAAATAACCTAATAATTTACTTATCTCCCTAGTGTTTGTCACATGCCCATTTAATCAAAATTATCTCATCCATTATCCCACATTCCACTAAGTTATAACAATTAAATTATTTGCTTAATTTTATCTTCCCCCTTATGTACTCACATGTGTCTCTTTAATTAGTCCTGATTAATTAGGATTTAACGTTATTCTCAAATATAAATTTATCAAGCTTAAATCATCACTCTCTTATGTTTTGGTTAGACCCAAATCAAAATTATTGGCCCATTCCCATCTCATTTTATTTTCTTCATTTCCAAATCTTTATTTATGAACTAATAACCCCCGATTTAGTTTTAGAAAATTCAAAAGAAATTACTAGAAAAACTAGGGCGTTACAAGAGAGTTTTCAATTCCATTATAAAAACAATGGAGCCTCAGGAGAATGGTAAGCATTGAGGCAACTGTTCTTTACCTCTACGAAAGAAAGAATACAGTGAGCTCCACTTGGATTTAAAAGTGAATTTTAAAATAATTTTTTAAAATTTTGAATTTTTTCAAATCGTACTCGAATCGAACTCGAACTTTTATTTATAGTTTCGAGCCGAACTCGAACTTAAAATTTTAAGATTATTCGAACTCAAGCTGAATAATGGAATTTCGAGCTGAACTCGAGCTGGGCGAGAGACTTTGTAAAAAAAACGAGAGAGAGAATTTTAAAGAAGGGATGTGTCCGGAGAAAAAAAATAATAATATAAAAAAAAGAGAAGGAAAAGTGAGACAGAGAGGTTCCAGCTATAACATATATTATATTATGATAGGGGAGAAAATGGTAGAACACGTTGTGTTCATCCGGATCAGCCACGTGTCTATATCGTAGGGCCTCTTATCTAACCAGATCAGGCTCAACCATCTTAATGATGATAGTATACATATTTCGTGACAAAACACATTCTGCTTGCTCATCGGTTTGGAAGTTCCAGACATTCAGTAACCGATATGTCAGATCAGAACATCAAATCTATCCGATATACCATACCAACTCATCAGCTCAGAATTATTAGCCATCTCATCGGCCTACGATACATCTTTAGTTCTTCAGAACGACACCATTCATCAGCTTTAATCTTCTAGAAAGAGTATAGCTGTTGACAGGCTGGCCTTCTAAAAGAATTACAACTGTCGATAGCTTAGAACCGGGCCGGTAGCCGGAGCTTTGGGCGGATGCTTAGGTGACAGAGCACGTGTCGGAATTCCTCAAAGCACGTGTCGGAATTCTTGGCTTCCTCCCCAAGCTACCAAAGCCTATAAAAGGCGACTTTTCCAATTCATTTGGGGCATGAGAATCTAAGATAGCGAAGCTCTGCCTCTCTAAAGACTAGATCTCATTTGAGTTTCTCTCCTATTTCCTCTCTTCTCAATTGATCTTTCCCGAATCTGTAAGAATGTACATAAACATTTTGATGATAGTGGATTTGATCTTCTGATTCCGTGGTTTTTCCCTAATTGAGGGTTTTCCACATTAAATTGGTGTTTCTCTTCTTGTTTGGTTGATTTCTTCTTGATTTTCTCACTGTTCTAAGTCCCAACATCAAAAAAAAATTCAACCATTGGTTCTAAATTGGATTTGATCTTAAGGTAAATCCGATTTTAATATCAACAGTTTGGTGCCGTCTGTTGGGACCTTGAACTAAAAGTTCATAGCCACTACTTTGAGAAAGTCGAAGAGATTTTAGGCTCAAGAAGAAAAAGGAGGAGCTCAGGTTACCTCCCTAGTTGGTGATGTTTCCCTACCCGAAGATGCCCCAGTAGCTCCAGAAGGGGTGGAGGTACCCCCAACGAGCAAGAAGATCATTGATGATAATGATTGCATAGGGGTCATGTTGCGGGAAATTGAAGAATTGAAGCGCGCCCTTCACAATGTGCAACAACGCGTCTCCCAAACCACCGTGCCACATGATGCCCAACCTTTGAGGGTAAGCAGGGAGAGGTCAGCTACTCGCCCTCCCAGATATTAGGCAGTGCATTCTTTACGGAGAAATAGAAGCGTTGAGTCTTCTACTGGGAGCTCCGATCCACCACATCCACATTAGGATCTCAACTTCCGAGCTGAGAGGAAGGATAAAAGAGAAAAAAGAGTTCTACATCTCCAGCCCGACATGTTGCAACCCCATAAACAAGGAGAAGAGCTCATTCACCGATGTACCGTCCAACAAGATATCGATCACCTCCAGATCGACGTCAACTGTCCCCTGACCGGTCACTGTAATGATATTCTCCTGGGCTCCGTTTTCCTCGGCAACATTCACCCTACTACCACCATCGTTCACCACGGAGATATATCTCCGAAAGAGATAGAGTTCTATAGTTGGTGCCACAACCTACTTCCTCATTCATTAGAGAGATTTGGGAAGCCCCATTTCCTAAGCAATTCAAGCCACCAAATATTCAAAAATATGACGGTTCATCGGACCCTCTTGAGTACCTTCAGTGATATTCCAATAAAATGATGATAAACAGAACTACAGAGGCTGTTATGTGTCGAGCATTCCCTCGAACACTAACGGATATTGCCCATGATTGGTTCCAAAGCATACCTCCTGGAACCGTATACAGATTCCAGCAACTCTCCGATCTTTTTCTTCAACGCTTTGCCAGCAATAAGCGATTGAAGAAAAACCCCATTATACTCCTGGGTTACAAAAAAAACCAACGGAGAGCTTACGCGACTACATTCATCGCTTTAATAAAGATATCACTAGAATGACAGATCTCAGCTCTGTCATGGTTGTGGGAATTGTAATCAGAGGATTGAATGATGGTCCATTCAAAGATTCTCTTACCCGGGATGTCCCTAGAAGCATATCTGAATTCCTTGCAATAGCTGAAAAGTATGTGGCCTTAGAGGAGATGAAGGCTAGATGGGAAGAAGAGGATCTTCTGAAAATGGAGGAATTCCGCAACAGGGAACCCCTGAGGAAGAAATATAAAGATAATGAAATATCTATTTCCAACACTAGTTAAGATACCATTCATTTCACATAAATAACTATGAATTAGTTCAAGCAATGTGGTCTCTTTATTTTCAACAGATGTGAATGGTTTACGAGGTTGTTTAGCTTATACACAAGTCATGCTTCTAGATTTCATATCGATATGTGATTTTGGAATTATATTTGAATTCATTAACTTTCTAATACTTTCTAGATTAACATGTCCTAATCTATGATGTCATAATTCATAACATTTGATAGATAAACCAATAGAAGTAGAATTTTCCATAGAATCAGAATATGTGTCACATGGTTTAATCACGTTTAATTTAAAAAGTCTTTCACTGATATAATCTTTTCCTACAAAAACATCTCTTTTTTGTAATGACTACCCTATTTGACCCAAGACTAATTTGTATCTTTGTTGGACATGGCGTAACCCACTGATTAGATTTTTCCTTGCTTCCGACACATGCTTCACACTTTTTAGAGACAAAGTTTTTCCTGAGGTCAGCTTCAGGTTAACTTGTCCTTCACCAATTATCTTTGCAGCAGTGGAGTTTCCCATTGTTACACTCCTTCTGAAGACTGCCTGATATGAGGAAAAGACAGCTTGGTTAGAACAAACATGGATATTAACTCCAGTATCTTTCCACCAATCAATTGATAGAGGTGCCGAAGGAAATTCAGAAAGAGAAATTACTAATTTCTCATCTGACCTTGCAGAGTTAGCTCCTATCACCATGTTGACTTGAGGCTTTGGTCCGCTATGTCTTTCTGGCTTCTTACTTTAATTAGAATTGGATTTAGAATTTTGGACCTTATATTGTCTATGATAGCAATATTTTGCTTTATGCCCACGTTTTCCACAAACATAACATGATCCTGAATTTATTTCTTCTTTAGTAATTTTAGGTTTGGGTTTCATATATGTACCGTTTATTATGATAGTTTTTGAAATTTTTTTTAGACCCTTCAATTAAATTTGGCTTAGGTTGCAAGTCTACTAATTCTGATTTAGATTCCATCTTCTCTTGCTCTCTATGTTGTTCTTCTATTCTAATTGACCCAATTAATTCTTCTAATGAAATATCTTCTCTCTTATGTTTAAGACTAAGTGCATATTGACTCCAAGATGAAAGAAGTTTCTTTATAATAGTTCCTACTTGGAATTTTTCATAAATCTTCATGTCTTTTTTATTTAAGTCGTACACAAGAGATTGAAGTTCATGTATTTGATCAATAATTGAGTTAGAGTCAGAAATTGAAAACCTAAGATATTTTCCAAGGGTATATTTTTCTATTCCCGTGTCTTCTTTTCCAAACTTTTTCTCTAATGCTTCCCATAAGTCTTTGGAAGAATCAATGGAACAATATATATCATATAGTTTATTTGAAAGACCAGAAATAATCCTACCTGTGCAAATAAAATCTCTATATTTAAAATTTTGATAGGCTTCCTTATCATCTACAGAAGGAGGTGTGGTTGATATTACATCAAATAAATCAAACAAGGTTAGCCAGTAACGCATCTAGCGTTGCCAGCGTTTAAAACATTGCCCATAGAATTTTTCAGGTTTAGCAGAATAGGGATCCTCAATATT
Source organism: Dioscorea zingiberensis (assembly GCA_026586065.1). Classification (NCBI taxonomy): domain Eukaryota; kingdom Viridiplantae; phylum Streptophyta; class Magnoliopsida; order Dioscoreales; family Dioscoreaceae; genus Dioscorea; species Dioscorea zingiberensis. The sequence continues at coordinate 14,723,314 of CM048818.1, forward strand.
CATGATGTGATGGACAATTATACTAGTATATCTAATTCTTCTCTAAAATTGTTGGAATATTTTATTAGGAAAAAACCCGGAAAAGATATAGTGAAGATTAAAAGAACTTATCTCTGAAAACCGAGATGAGAGGCACGTCTAAAGACGTTGTCTTTAGAGAAGAATTACGCCCCCTCACGCACAGGGGTTTATTGGTGCTCTTCTCCCAAGATTCAACTCTTCTCTTTCTCAGACCCTTTTCCTCGGTGTGCGTTGGTGCATTAGCCGAATCACTTTCATTTGTCTTTAGTCTTACCTCTCAAAGAAAGCCCGAGGAAAATCGAGAAGAGAAAAAAGAGAAAAGCTTCTTTTGTGTGTTTGTATTTGTATGTTTTGGGAGAGGTGGATCCCTCTATATTTATAGCCTCTTCATCTCACATAAAGAAGGATATCTACCATAATCTTATTAAAACTCAAATAGGATTACTACTAAGTTTGAATAGGATTAGTTCTACTTTTAATATGATTATTAGTCATAAAGATAAAATCAAATCCATAAAATATTATTCAAAATTTAAAACAAAATAAAGGAAATTTATCCATAATTCCCAACAATTTCCACTCCAGGTCACATGGCGATAATTATGCCAAGCTCCCCTTATATAAACACTCAATTCAAGAAATCTCTAAATTTAAATATTAAATCCTAACTTAATATACAAAACCTTCCTTCTTAACCAAGTTAGTTTTGGGATGAAGTCACTGTTCCATAGGAAAATTCAAAGTCAACTAGAAGAGTTCCCCCACAATGTGGACAAATTCCTCTCTTACTTTGTATATAAGATAATGCCAAGATCATTTGACCTTTGAGAAGTGATTTACATAGGGAGAAGCTCAAGCACAAAGGCTCTCATGGATTCAAGGAGTGGAGTCATGACAATCCTAAGGGAAGCCATGAGCATTCCAAAAAGGAACAAGAAGCTCATGATCCCTGTCATGCTACTTGTTTTCATTCCTTCCTCCTTTGTCCTCATGGGTAACTATGTTTCAATCATTCCATTGCTCTTGAATTTCATCATCAAGTTATATCTGCTAAGCAGCAATCATGCAAGCAATCCAGAGTTTTATGACATTCTTGTTGGTTTGAAGAAAGATGCAGAGACTTTGCTCCATGTTGACATGGTTTTCACAATTTCCTTATACATCATATCAGTTTTCTCAATGATTCTTATCATCCATGCCACATCCATGGTTCACTCCGGTAAGCAGTTGACGATAAGAGACTTGTTATCGATGATCAAACGCCGATGGAAGGGACCACTTGTTACCCGTGTTTACTTCACCATTCTGTATATTGGTTACACTGTTTTATCTGTGTCTTTTATATCAATTCTCATGCTAAATGCAACTGGATCAATAGGCATGTATGTGTTCGGTGGATTCATCGCGCTTGTAGCTCGCCTTCTCTATGCATACTTGGCAATGGTTTGGACGATGGGGTTGGTGATTTCAGTGTTAGATGATTCTTGTTGTGGTTTAGAGGCAATGGGTAGAGCAGGAGAGCTTATCAGGGGGAAAAGGTTGCAAGGATTCTTTATAGCTTTCATACTGTTGTGTGTTGATACTGTTCTTATCGGAGGTTATAGCTTGATAGTTTCCAAGATTCATCCTCAATTGGAAGTTCAAAAGGCCAGTGCAATGCTTATGCTTAATGTATCTGTTTTACTGAAGATTTTCTCTCAAATGGTGTATACTGTGTTCTACCATGATTGCAAGAGAAGTCAAGGAAAGTTGGATGAAGAATTAAGGGGCATGATATACACTAGAGTCCCTACTTCTCCCATTGTTGATGAAGTTTGAAGAGAAATTGTTATCAAATGAATGGCATGAATTTTCTGTATTGAGTTTGTAAGAAGATTAAACAAGCTAAAATGTATCACTGTTTGTCGGATGATAAAAGTTTTAAAGCTTGTGAATTTGCTTCTGTCTTACAAGGAACTCCACATTGGATTGTGATGATTTCAATGATTTACTCGTTAATTTGGTCAATCATGAATGTCTGGTGACAGGTTCAATGGATGGAGAAACAATGCAAGTTTGAATTGTAGTGAAATAATATTTCTGCAAACAGTCTGACTAGTTCTGCCATTATAGTCATGATTTCTGCAAACTATTAAATCATATCCCAAAGCCGAAATATCGGTTGTTCCTTTCAATGAACAGGTAGTGTTTTGATTATGCTAGACTAATAGACAACTGAGCCTGCAAAATATTTAATTACAAGTTTGACTGTTCTCCATTTCTTGCTGGCTGAAATCTCCATGTTGATTTTTAAATTCAATTGAAAAAGAAACACTAGGAGTTTACTAATTAATTTATCTATCTGCCTTCTGTTTTTTTGATAAATTCTAACCTGCAGAAAAAACAAATATAAAGAGTTGCATTACTTCCTGATCAAATCGATATTCACTAGGATGAATTAACTTAGGAAATGAATGAACATGAGATCACATAAACTTATTTATGAGAATTCTCATAAGCAGATTCACAAAGTTTAGAGAACATGGCAGAACACACAAGAGAGAGAGCAGAGATGTTGGACATCCGAGGAATAATCCAGGAAGGCTTGAAAGCAACAAACAGAAACAAGAAGGTAGTGTTATTCATCACACTTCTCTCAATCCCTCCATTCATCTTGATATCTTTGGCAATCGATTATGTATCCATAATTCCCATGAAAGAAGTGCTAACATCCACCGAATCAAAAAATGGTGAGAGTCACAAGATTGTAGTAAGCTCTGCGATAAGCTTTCTCTCAGCTTTGTGGGTCCTTGGTCTCATGGAGATGTTAGCCACAGCCTACTCATCCACCACAAGATCAATGACCCACATCCAAACACGAAGTGAGAAGATACTTCTTGCAGCGAAGACTTGGGGAAGAGTTACAGTTACTTGGCTTTACATTGTTATCTTTTCCATTGTTTACATTGGAGGTGGTATTAGTGCAATCCTTGTAGCAGCCAGTGCATCTAGATCAGTAACCATTGTCGCTATTTTGGCATTCACTGTTAAACTCTTATACTTGTGTCTTGCCACAGTATGGATGATGGCACTTGTGATTTCAGTCATTGGAGAAGAATATTATGGATTGAGTTCCATTTTAGAGGCTGGAAAGTTCATCAAGGAGAAGAAGTTTCATGGTCTTTCTCTAATGGTGTTGTTTATGGCACCTTTCATTGCTAACCTTGCATTGATAAGGTTCATGTTTCTGTGGTTCAGAGCTGATGCCATTTTTTGGTATGCCTTCGTGACATTCATCTGTATTTTGGTGTGCCCTATGATCCTGTTTATCTTTGAGGTGTTTAGTGTGTTCTATCTTGAGTGTCTGAAGAGCCATGGTGAAAGAGATGGCAGGGATGGAGATCAAGAACTCAAGGTGGTGGTTGTGGATGTAAACCAACTGAAATAGTTTGCTTTCCTGCTTGTTTACAGAGAATTGATTCATCAAACACATTAGTTTAAAACTGTAAACATTGGATTGGAATAGAAATACTTGAATTTTATTACATGAATTTGGTTCTCTCAGATGAGGAGCATTGTGCTGCTGCATTGAAGCAATTCATCACAAACATTGTGAAAAAAATTCATGAGTTAACAACAAAATAGTCTTTCACCATCAAAATGTCGCCACAAAACTTTTTGGGCACCTGATTGAGTTCTTTCCCTTCTTGCCATGCTTGCCCTACCGACACTCCAGGTCCAACATGGCGTATGTAAATCACCAAATGATCGTTGAAGGGCCAAGGATGTTTTGCTGAAATCACGACGGAAAAGAAATTAAAAGAGCATCATTTCTGTTGATTATTATTGTTGGCGTGCATTTTTACATTAAGGAAATATCGACTTAAAAAAGCATGTGCTACAAATATCGATTTCCTAACATAAGGATTTCTAAAGATTGGGGAACAGTACCCATCTGTTCGGGCCTGTGACAGATCTAAACTGAATCTATATAAGTGGATCAGATGTAAGAAGCCCCCAAATGCATCAAAGGGATCAATTTTCTATTCTATGATATGAAATTATAAATACTATTTTTTATGAGTCAGTGGATTACAAGGATAAGCTTACCTGGTTGTGGGAAGCCTTCAGGGAAATCTTTGAGATTCAAAAAAAGACCATCTCCAAAGTCATATGCGATGTCACAAGGCTGTTCAGTGGACATCACCTCCACAGCCTGCCTTGCAGTGAAGTATAATGGACTATAGAGTTTTGCTAATCCAGCACCAATGGGCCCACCTGCAAACAGTACTGATTTATATCGAGGAAACAGAATATATCAACATCTTCAACTGACCATGAACAAACCATAAAAAAAAAAAAAAACAGCTAAAGTATTAGTCTCAACATACAAGTTTCAAGATGGCATTAAGCAATTTTCAGAAAATTCACGAAAAGAGCAATTAGTTTTATATGGGTTCAACATGCAGGAAAAAGCAAATCTATTAGGTTAAGCTAATCTCATTATATGTACTAAATCATAGCAAGGAGGCTGCCCTCAACCATGGGTTATTACAGAATCCAATACGATCATCAAGAATTTTTACCAGGGAGTATCCGTCCATAAGTTCCTCCATCCTTGCCACGAAACAAAGCCTGTATCATAGAGAAGTTAATCAACACTTATGTTCCCAATAAACAACTGGAAATGCGTGTTATTGAAAATAAAAAGGCATAAAAAAGAAGATTAAATTATATATATGAAAGAGTGGACCTTCTTGAAGTCATTTAGCCAAGAAAGTGGCAAGGGCCCTATTTGACAATGTCAAACCAAAAACCAATTATCAGTTTAAAAATTAACCAATTGGTGCAGAATATTAAACAAAGGCATGTGAAAATATTAAGCTGAACTCATCAACAGAAATAGGTAGAACAAGTCACTCTGACATCTCCAACACAAGATTATGACAAATTTTTTTGACAAAGACGACAAGCGCCCCCACGAGGGAAGTCATGGACGTGCCCAGGCGTGGAGCTTAGTTGCTACACATACATGAGCCCTCAGTTTGTGCGTGTGAGGGCTCGATCCCGGGATCACCCGGGAGAACACACCCCCATCCGTCTTATACAAGGGACCCGGTACCAATAGGCCAAGAGGCCGTTGGTAAGATAATGACAAAATTAAATTGTAGAATGGTATTCTAAAAGCACCTGTAAACTGCATATGACTGGATGGGAAATGCAATAGCAAAATCAGGAAGAATGAACAGCACAGGCAAGTTTATCATATAAGTCATACTTTTCAGAAACAATATTTTGTGCAATACACACCCAAACACATTCAATGTCCTCAACAATAGAAGCCCATTCTTCTAAGTGTTCACTAACATGCAGACAACTTAGTAATTAGAATCACCATGAAGCCCCGAGAATCAAGGTGAGGCAAACTCTAGAGAAGAATTCAAATAGAGTATTAATCTTATCAAATAAAAACTAAATATAAGCAGCGAAAGTACCTTCACTAGTTCGACAGCTCCAAAACTCTTGCATTTCTACTGCATCGTCTTCCAGAGACAACAATGGTGATGAACTTCTTTTAGCTAATTTGGCATCTTGATAACGAGTCCCAACTACTTCCCAAACCCTAGGTATAAGACTGCATCAAAATGCTTGACAGTAAGTCATAATTCACAAAGAAAAAAGAAATGGAAATGAATATATATTGCATGAAGACGAACTCGATAAATATTCACATGCAAACTCATTACATTGCTTGAAGATAAACTCAAAAGAAAAGTGAGAATTTTACCTTGGTTTGAGAACGGACAGCAATCTACACCGCCTCTCTTCTGGAATATCTCCAATTTTCTTCCTGTCAATGGAGCAACCAAGCATCTTATTGTTCCCCCATGCATTAAAAATACTAACTTTGCAGATAAAGGGCAACAACCAGCACAGGAAACTGCCATTCTCACCAGAGATAGGAGGCAGGGTTGTAGGAATCCGGATCGAGGGGGATAAGCTCCTTCGGAGGGTCGAGAAAGCTCACGACATCCTGCTCATCGAGATAAGATCTTTTCCCACCCGGGAGCAACTCGTAGGGCTTCTCATCCCAAGGAGACGAGCTCATTCCACCAGTCCCCGTCGCCAACGCCTCGATTCCCATCCCAGTGGGCCGATAACCACTGCAATAAACCAACGAACATCGCCGGAGCCTATGATTTGGAGGCAACCTTGCGGATTTTGAGGTTTCTTCAAAACCTAACCCTAATTTGGATTGTTTTAGCTGGTAATGGCGGGAGACGACCGTGGGATAGCCGGAGACTGAGGCCATTTGGTTGTCACGAAGCTTCTCGGATCCAGTTGTCTTTAATCATTGGATCCTTACCCGAATCCGAATTACGCGCATAGGATCCATACCCGGTTGATGAAAATCGCAAATCGGTGGATGAGACACCGACTCTTGATAAGTTTATAACTTATCAACGTGAACTAATCCTAGCCCTTCAAAAGCCTCGAGATAAGAACTTTTCGATAAGTCCGTGCTGCTGTGCTCCCTAGCAAGTATCATAGCTTAGCAGCGAAGCAAATCCGCGCGTTAGTCCCACGCTACTCGCTTCACAACAAATCTCAACGCGACACGCGTCACTATATGTAAATCCGTTCACCTGGTCGATGGTTCTGAATCTCTGATCTCTTCTCCTTAACCTAAACCGCAGGTCCATCAAACCTCAAACTCAACGCTCCAGCAAAATCTGAAGCTCCATTTCGGTATTTCAAATCCCACCGTCTCCTTCTTGTTCCTGGAGCCATGGGCGGATCCCACAGCCGTGAGGGTCTCAACCTCTCAGACGCCGAGTCCGAATCCGAATCCGAAGAATACCAAGAAGCAGAAGAAGAAGAAGAAGAAGAAGAGAAGCAGCAATCGGATCTTCATCGCCACGGATCCGCATCCAAAACCCGAACACCGACATCCGTCGAGGAGCTCGATGCTAAGCTCCAATCACTGAAGCTCAAGTACTCCTCCAAGCCCTCATCATCTCCCTCCAAATCCCCAAACCCTAACCCTAATTCCCCCTACGCCGCCAAGCTCTACCTTCACATCGGCGGCAGCTCCCCGTCGGCGAAGTGGATCACCTCCGAAAAGCTCACTTTCTTCTCTTTCTCCAAGCCGGAATCCGATGACGATGAAGCGCCGTCGGCGTCGCCGTGGTTTTTGACTGTCGGGGCCAAGATCAAGGCACGCGTCGGCCCTGAGCTCCAACTCAAGCCTTTCCCCGCCCAACGTCGTGTCGACTTCGTCGCTGATGGCGTCTGGGCACTCAAGTTCTTCTCTATTGGATCCTACCATGGGTTCCTCAATGAGTACCAGAACTGCCTCTTTGAGAATATCTACAATCTTGAAGCGAATGATGCGAACAAGGTTAGGGTTTTTGGGAACGATTTCTTGGGTTGGGCCAAGCCAGACGCGGCGGACGATACCATCTGGGAGGATGCCGAGGAGGGTTTTGAGAAGAGTCCCCGTGCAGCGGCGGCCAGGGGACAGGACTTGTTGGAGGAGTTTGAGGAGGATGCTGGAAATTGTGGAGGGATTCAGAGCCTTGCGCTTGGGGCGCTGGATAATAGCTTCTTGGTTAGTGATTCAGGGGTTCAGGTTTTGAAGAATTTTAGCCACGGAGTTCATGGGAAGGGTGTCTCGGTGAAGTTCTCGAGTGGAAGTAAAGGTGTTCAATATGAAACCCCCAAGAAGGCGGTGTGCTCATGAGGGAGAGACCAATATGCTGCTGATGAGCCCTGCTACTACAGGGAAGCCGCAGTCCACTGGAGTACACCAGCTTGATATAGAGACTGGGAAGGTTGTCACTGAATGGAAGTTCGAGAAGGATGGGACTGATATCACAATGAGAGATATCACTAATGACAGCAAGGGTGCACAGCTGGATCCTTCAGAATCAACATTCTTAGGGCTGGATGACAACCGGCTCTGCCGCTGGGACATGCGGGACAGAGGAGGTATTGTGCAGAATCTTGCAAATTCAATGGAGTCACCAGTTTTGCAGTGGACACAGGGGCATCAGTTCTCACGGGGGACAAACTTTCAGTGTTTTGCATCAACAGGAGATGGATCGATAGTGGTGGGTTCTATTGATGGGAAGATCAGGTTGTATTCGAAGAGTTCGATGAGAATGGCAAAGACTGCTTTTCCTGGTCTTGGGTCCCCCATCACTCATGTGGATGTTACTTATGATGGAAGGTGGATTTTGGGCACCACTGACACTTACTTGATACTTATATGCACGATCTTTAAGGATAAAGATGGGAAGGAGAAAACCGGTTTCAGTGGGAGGATGGGCAATCGGATTGCAGCACCAAGGTTGTTGAAGCTCACTCCATTGGATTCACATTTGGCTGGCAAGAACAACAAATTCCAAAGGGGACAGTTCTCCTGGGTAAGTGTTTTAAACATGTTGTAATTTGTTCTTGATGGTACCAGATGAGTAAACATGGGTTTAGCCCTTTGTCTAGCTGCGAAGGTATTTTTAGTAACATACTCTAGTTTGGTCTGCATTTAAGTTGTGTTGTTAGTGACCATTTTATGATATCAAGCACATGTTGAAATCTTTCATTGGAGTTTGAACATTTTCAATCAATGGTAATTGGATTTTTTATTAGATTCCATATTTAGGACCCATTTGGATTGACTTTTTTTTCAGGGCATTAGTACTTATTTCATAAGTTCAACACCTTTGATCTTTTTATAATGCTTTTGTTTTGGAGCAGAAGCAATAAAATAAACAGTTTCATCCTTTTTAGATAAGTTGCTAGTTAAGTGGTTATGAAATTGTGGAGCACCAAAAAAGCAGCTGATAATTTTTTTTGGGTAAAAACCCCTCATTTTTAAGATAAAAATGCCCTTATAGGCGTTTTTGTAGTGATTTGTCCAAACACAAAACTGTGTAACTTACCTATTGGAGAAGTGTTTAAATAAAACTTTTAAAAACATGTTTTTCATAAGTCAATCCAAAATGGTCGGTAAATGGTTTGATCTTAATTCTATGCTTTTAATTAATTATTTGATTTTTCTTGTCATTGTTTTATGATTGTAGAATGGTCACATTATCCATCTTATTCATTTTTTCAGTAATTTGACATACGTAAAATGCTTTTGGTCAGCTCATTTGCATTCTATTAATTTCACTTAATACAAGTCATTAACTGGCCATAATTTGTTTGACATCCACTGTTTAAGTTTTGTGTCTTTGACGAACTAACTGTTTTGCGTACATAGGGAAACTTGATTTTCTAGAGTAATGTTTTGATTTTTGATGTTGATAATAAATGATCAATTATTGCTACAAGCTGTGTAATTTATGACACTGACATTTTGGGATGTGCCTTTGACATCCTTGATATGACTGGCAATGGTCACATGATGTAGGAATTTTTTAAAGTTTTTGACTTTGGAAACAAATATTGTAGCATCATTGTCAAGTTTTTGCTTGAATTGTTTTGTTGGCATGAAAACACATCCTTGTATTTTTATGTGGTAATCCAATTTTGGCTTTTTTGTGGCAATATTTATTTTTATGGAGCTTTACTTCTTGCCATCTCAGATTTTCACATTATTTCACATCTTTCAGCCATTCTCTTGAATATTTGATGTTTGTCTTGTGTATGCTTGATGGATTTAGTTCCCATCTTGAACACAGAGAAATGTTAATTTTCCCACTTTTATTTCGATTGCCTGCCATGTAGGTTTCCTCACCCCATGTTTCAATGCATTTTCTGCTCTACTCTTTTTTATGCTTGCTCTTGCAGCCCTTTGTCCTGTTAAGCTGCATTTATAAGAGATCAAGTATATGTCTTGTGATAAATGGGGTATGTAGGCATGCTATTTCTTGATATGTAGAGAAACTCGGGCCATAACAGTTTATGCAGCGGTGCTTTATTTATAAGTATGATACCTGTATTATCATATTACCTTCGTACAAATAAATTACGTTTGGACCTATTTAAAATTTTAAATAAGAAAGGCATCATTTTTAAAGATAAGCATTCTAATTAACAATCAGAGTTCTTTTGTATTCTCTTTATTATAATAGAGAAGAAAATTTCCTGGCTATTTCTCACTGTACTTCTCTTCTTTCCCCTCTCTGAATCTTGGAAACTCATTTAGCATTTTCCTAGGAGTGTGCCTGTTTAAGAAGACTTGAAGAATATTGGTTTTGAGTTTTCTCCTTTTCGTGGTTTAATTTCAACATCTTCAAGTATATTTTCTTAACTTATAGTGCAGATGATCTTATAGCTTTCTCAGTGGCTACTGTCATTAGAACTTGTCACCTATCTTCGATGGTTTAAATCATTCATCCTATGGTATTTTTGTATTTGTTTGCAATTTTTCTTCATGTAGATTTTAGCTTTCAGTGACATCATGATATTTTCGAGCTTTTGATTTGGGATGCTTAGATATAAAAATTCTAGATGATCATTGCTTTTGGTAGAGTTTCTTATTTTCATTTTATTCAGTCCTTGATTTTCAACCATGTTAAATTGTAAATATCTATTGCATTTTTTTTTGTTTTTTGTACCTTTAACTAGAAGTCATTGTCTTGTTGAAGATTTAGCTATAATTATATAATATTATTCTACCAATTAATAGAGGTTCTTATTTTACCAATACTCTTTCTGAAGAGGATACAGTTATCCCTCCTAACTATTTAATGATCACATCTATTGTTGGATTTCAAGGGATTTTTCTGCCGATTTTCATTCTTGTTGATTGACACCTGATTATGAATCTATGCTTAAACTAAAGTTATTTCTAGATTATGAACCAGTGGACAGTCCATTAGTGGAACACTGCAGAACATTAGTTTTATTATTTGAAAATAAAGTTTAAAAGAACTGAAGTTGGAACCTTGGACAATTTAATGAGTTATGTTAGGGGGTTAGCAATAATTTTAATAATTTTAAAGATGGTATAGACATGTCTAATGAAAATTATTTGAAACTTGTGTGGTTTTCAATGGTGGATGGCCCAGGTGTTGGGTCTTCCTGTCATGGAATTGATTAGGTAGGTTTCTGATCAGTCCTTATCAAGCATGTTTGCTTGGCCAAATAATTAGTTAAAGTTTCCATGTCTTATATACATACGCTGCCCACTATTTAATGAATCTAAGCATATATACCCTGGTGAGTGTCCAACATTTATCAATGTCTTACCACTAGTTCACTTTCACATGTTGTTTCCATTCTCATGACAAGTGATTTCCATTCTTCAGTGATCAATAGCTTTATGACTAGTGATCTAAAATTTTCAATTTACTATCAGTTTTGCTTGATGATATAAATACCCTTTATAATGCTGATAGTTTTCATAGCACCTTCTTGAGTTCATGTTTGCTTTCCGTTTTCTAGAGATTGGGTATCTTATGCTTGTCTACGAATCCATACTTATTAATGATCCTATTCCTTATCATTCGGTCATATGAAACTCCTCGCGACTTACCATTAGATGCTAGGCTTATACATTAAATTTCTTGAGAGGTGAGTAGGTCTAATCGGGCTTGTGGTTGGAATTTAGGTATTTGAGTTGTTCTTGAGTTTGGAAGCTCAAATCTAAAATTGGGTTGGGCCTGAGGCTTTATAATTTGGTCCACTTCATGGAGTGGCTCCAGCCCAGCTGGACACCTGTCTTCAGCAATAATTAGTCCCTTCAGATTGAATATTATTTGAGGTCTCTACCTTCAAAGTTTACCTCTGTAGAAGTCACCATTATCTTCCAAAATGGGATCTGCCAAAACCAAACAGTGGAAGTGGACCATCGTTTCTTGTCCAAACCAAACACTCCCCAATTTCATGAAAATGCATTATCACATGTATCAGATCTTGTGAGCTTGATTTTGATGTTCTTTTAGAAGTTGGAAACATGTAATTTGGAAATGTGACCATATTCATACAGAGCTGGTTTAACTTGACACCTACCATATTCTGAATTGCATTTCTCACCAACCGTGTTATGTGTGGAACAACTTTTTTTAGATGAATGCTAGTAGATTTGCTCTTAAAGGTTCATGAAATTTCTTTATGGTGTTTGTTGTGCTGCAGAAAGTTGCCTCATGTGGATTGAATTTGATAGTCATCTGCTTTGCAGCAGTAGTTTGTATTGGGGTTCTGTATTTTCATGTTCTATTTTTATCTCTCATGAACTTCCCTGGTATATTTTCACACGGCTTATTAGCCTAAGAAATGTAAGTCACAGTGAGGCTTCTTATTAGCCAATAAAAAGGTTGATTTCTATGGTTTTAGGTGTTAGGTTTCATCAGAGTTGAAATTTTCTGTACTTGCATCTAATTTACCCAATTCCACTTAACTTGTGATTGTGAAGTTTTTCATTTGGTTTCCACTTGTGACATACATCCACTTGCAGAAGTTGACACAATCAAATGCATTATTTTTCAGTTCTCAGCACTATTATGGAATATATTCTACATGATCTGTTTGACATGGGTGCTTTCTCTCATGCATCACTTTCAGGTCACTGAAAATGGTAAACAGGAAAGGCATCTGGTAGCAACAGTAGGCAAGTTTAGCATCATCTGGAACTTTCAACAAGTAAAGAACAGCCGTCACGAATGCTACTTGAACCAAGAAGGGCTCAAGAGTTGTTACTGCTACAAGATCGTCCCCAAAGACGAATCCATCGTGGACAGTCGCTTCATGCACGAGAAGTTTGCTGCTACATCCGATTCCCCCGAGGCCCCATTAGTAGTGGTAACCCCAATGAAAGTAAGCTCCTTCAGCTTATCAAATCGGCGGTAGCCAGCTGCGCTACATAGATTGTGATGTGAATTCTGTTCTCTAATTGCTCTTGACCAACGCACTTTGTTGTAGTGGTTTGATTATCTTGTTTGTGGATAAAATAAACGGGGGTTTCTGTAAATGGAAAAACAAAAGGAAATGCTTGTGGTCCAGAGTCCAGATTGATGATGCTATGACTTCCCTAACCTTAACAAAAAGAGTTTCACAGGTCACATATACTTATCTTGGGGGCACACTGGAACCCACTTTTGATAGGAGGAATCCTTAGCCGGGAACTGTACAGGTCAGGTGATGCACCTAGCCATCATCTTTCATTGCAATTCCCCAGCATCAATGCTTGTTATCTTTCATCCATATTTGACATGAAGTTTCTCTGCCAGAGTCCCATGACTTCAATGGATAAGATGTCTATCCTCCTCTATCCTGTGGTCTTGAATTGTGGGAACTCTATTCAACTCTTGTTTTTATGTTCTTGGATGAATGAATGTACAAATTTGAGTCTCCTTTCATCAACCTAAATCCAGAATATGTATGATGTATTAAAGTTAATTAATTTCCCCACACCAGCTAATTTAATAAATCTTAAATATGCCTTGAATATAAGTAAAGGATTTTTCTCTCTCTCTCTCTCTCTCTCTCTTTTGGGCATAGGCCATAAAGACCTCCCTAGAGGGTGTGTCAAGGGGTGTGGTCTTAGGTGATGAACACCCTTGATCTTTCATCGTACATGTATAGATGTGGGGCAGCTTTGTGTTCACCTAGTGAATTATCCAAACCGCACCCTTCATTTACGGGGGTGAGTACTTAAACCCGGTGAAAGACGTCTTCAATCAGTCAATTATCCAAATTACACCCGAGATATCGTTGTAAATTCAATGGTCCTTTGGTGATCTTTCTCTCTTTTATTTGACACTATTTAGTTCATTTTCATCTAAAATATTGTACACACTTCAGAAGGTGTTTCTTTGAGACGGTTTTAGTTGGCTTGTACTAATTTGGTTCAATCATCTTGTTTGATGGCAGCTGCCCTATCTAACACTCATCACTTTAAATCATGTGTTCAATTTATTTATATTGTATATTTTTCTCTTTTTGTTAAACATTGGTTTGATGTTACCCATTGGATGCCAGCCATATCAGTACATGCCAAGCTGGTTGTGTGAGTGTGTGTGTGGGTGTGTACTGCATTTCTTCTCTTTTTAGGAGATATCTCAAGGGTTTTAAGGTACTGTCCTAAGGGTATCCAATCCCTTGGTTCTTCCATGTTTTCCTCCAAGTGGTTGCATTGGCGGTGGAAGGTGGGGAGAAAGCTCATGATGTTGGTTTGTAATGCAGATAAAGGACTTAGGATAGGATAGGGTAAGGATCAAAGGACTTTCTAGGATGCAACCATTCTTTGCATGTTTTCTTTTTCTCATTTAGGTTCTCATGTCTACTGGATGGATTATGGATATATGTATATCCCCCCACCCACCTAACCCTTACTCTATTAAGGGCATTATTTTGGTGACTCCCATATATATCCAAAACTATAATAATTATATGCTATTATTCATACTTATAAGTAACATATGCAACAAGTGGAAAATATTTTTATTTTTTTGGTATATTTGTTAGGACTAGGGGCACCCTACATTAGTTGTGATATTGTTACAACTAATGACGATATGTCCTTCTATTTAAGCCCCTCACTTTCTCTTTCATAGCCGATGTAATACTATGTTTGCACACTCACTCAACAGTGATACATGCATGTAATGGAGCACACTAGCTAATTGACACTTAAATACCCCCCTTAATTACACATTAGGGATCCAAATAACATGTCCTAACTAATCCAATCCTTTCCCCATAAAATCCTTGTTACCAACTCAAAATCATGGAGTTATAAGAGTGGCACATTTGCACTCCAAGGCAAGATTACAATCCATATCTCCTCCAAATTCAATTGTGATGAATTGTGAGGAATCAATCCTCTCATTCTCACTAACTAAACATCAATCTTCTTATCTATATAGCCTTTACCCTTAATGCAAGCATTCTCTCTCTATAAAAAAACAAAAGGGAGGGGAGGGGAGGGGAGGGGATTTAGTAGTAGTAAGAAAGGGGCAATGATTAGAGATTAAAAATATTATTAAATGGCCTGCACGTACACTTATCTTGGTAATGTAATGTAATGTAATTGGATGGCCTCTTTTGCTCTTTTGATCTTTTTGAAACGCATGTCTCTCTTCTTCTTCTTATCTTTGCATATTCATCCATTCAAATCATAAATAAATTCTACTAATTAAAGGAGTTTTGTCCTCAGTCAGTTTGAGCCTTATTGTCTGCATTTCTATTAGCCAACGTGGCAGCCACAAAATTCCACTTAGCTTACCTAATTGGACCATTCCTCTCTTATTTATTCAGAAAAGACCCACCTAGAAAAAACTATGACCACCTAACTTTTCTTTTCAAATTCAAATCATAAAAACCATGAATTTTTTTTCTTTTTTTTTTTTTTTTTTGGTTGTAATTTGTATATAAGAACCGTTGACAAGTCATCGCTAGTATAAATCATCACTCATGGTTCGTGTTGATAAACTCATCACCGACGTTCTTGAGTTTGAATATTTTCTTATTATCTTCATTCAATAATGCAAATATTATAATATTATAATATTCTAAAGTTTTACCAATTTTTTATTTAATCGCTTGCGTTTCTTTTCCTCTTTGCTATATTCACTTAACAAATATTTAACCTTTTATGCTTTATTTACATCATTAATAATAATTCTTTTCAACTTTTCAAACCCACCCCATCACCACACAATTCATAAAGCATCATGGCTAAAAATTATTCTAAAATTATAAATAAATTGTTGTGATATTACCCCCTTAAAAAAAAATCCCATCAAATCAATGGAAAAACAAAATAAAAATAAAATAAAAGAAGCATGCCCTTGGCCTCGAGGTTGTGTGAAAACCCTAAATTCTTTTCATAAGCAGTTGAAAAGTATAATGGGATGGATATCCATGGAACCCTTAATGGTGCAAAGAATTAATAATTAATACCTAATCCTAGGAGGTCAGTGGAACTAATTTTCCCATTTGGAGTCCACCAAGGATTATCATGAGCCCCCCCAATAAATTTGGTGCTGTGTGGGCCCCTTTCCAATGGATTGAGCCTAATCCAAAACACCAATTTATTACTAAATTAATTAGTCAATAATTAATTAATATTATTAGTCCACTTAATCTAATCCAAAGTTCCTAATCCTCTCCTTTCTGGAAACCACTGCCCCTTGGCTCTTACCTTGTTCCACCGGACCAGAATTATATTGGAATGTTGTCTTTTATGGATGGACTCGGTTAATTAAAAAGTTCTCTCAGATAAGCGTACCTTATAAGGCCCGTTAAATTCTCCGGATAAAGTGGGCCCCGCCATTTGTATTTTGGATAACGATTGCCCCGTCCTAGTGGGTCTATCTTGCGGGTCGGATCATCTATTCGTTTCTTTTAAATCCGACAAGGTACCCGATGACAAATTTAGATCCGGATCCGGATCCGGATCAGAAACCGATCCTAAGACTTGGTCCACTTGAAAAAAAATAATAAGTAGTTTATATTAAATAGATAAAAAAAAAAGATCATTGTTAAATTAAGGTAAATAAATGAGGGTGGCTGAAAGAGAGGATATATTAATCGTGGTTACAGATCCGGATCCGGATCCGGATGAGGATCCGCACCCGGCACATGGAGTAACGGATCCGGATAAGCACTTTCCGGTCACTCAGGAGTCCCCGTCGGCACGGCGCCGCACACCGCTTTTAAAAAGGTCAAACCCGGCAACGTGGCGACGAACGCGTAGACCACGTCAGCATCGAGATTGATGACGTGTCGTCCATCCGAGGTGGGATGCGAGGGATGTCGGGCGTGGGCCCCGCGACCGCGTCGTGGTGATCAGTCAAAGGGGGGCGGCATTGGTCACACCGCGGCGCACGTGCCGTTTCTGGTGTGGCGGACCACGTCTCCCCGTTCTCAGTGGTGGTGGGCCCTACTTATGTGCACCGTCATCTCTGTGCCGGCCACGTGGAATGTTGTACACGTGGAGGGACCGGATGGAGTGGGAATACCGTGGGTGAGGAGTTGGGTCTTTATTAGGAGACCAGCTGGTTCTTATCCAGCAGTGGGTGGGGGCAAGGAAGAGGCGCGTTCCATACCTGACACGTGTCTGATGGTTTAAGAATGCCTGGTGCCTAATATTCAAACTTCAGAACATAAGATTACCATTTTGCCCCTTTTAGGTAAATTTGCTTAATTTTATTTTAGTTACAAATTAATTATCTTCTTTCTTCAAGATAATAATAATAATTATATTTGCTTTTAAAAGGAGTTAGTGATGTAGCAGTAGATGATCAACAAAGTTTTCATTCAAACTTTCAAACAAACTCCTACCAGCCTGCACTACCGCAATTTAAGGAAAATATCCAAATTTGTTTGGATTTATCTATTTCCAAAATAATAATAATAAATTTATAAATATATTTTCAACAAATTCAAATTTCGTTTTAATATTCATATTCCTACAAAATCGAATTTTTCATTTCATTTTAAAAGATTCACACATTTGGTGAGCCACACCAGACAATCCCGAAAAATAAAAACTCTCCACGTGATTTGAATGAATGAATCAACCCCCCAAAACTCGGAATATTTATTATCAAACCACAATTATTAATAATATTATATACAGTATATATCATTCTATCTTGATATTTATCCACTCAAGGTCCCATTTCGTCATTTATCCTCCTTTATCCACATCTCACCTGCTACTCCCGGTCACCCATCCTTCCTCTCGCTTATAACCCCCGTTCTTATCCCTTCTGTTTCTCTCGACTTCTCTCTCGTTCGCCTGATGCTTCTCCCTCTTCTACTACTCCGTTGATAACTATTCCGTCTGGTATTCCGTCGGAATTGCGAGCGATGCCGTCACGGTCTTCCGCCAATCTCTTGGACCTCGCCGAGTCGAACTCGGACTACGCCGATCCGACTCGGCACCATTCGCCGCGTCTTCCCCGAGTCTTGACGCTCCCCAACGTCCTCCCCGACGATTCCCTCGATTCCCCTCCGCCATCCCCTTCCATTACGCGGCGCAACCTTGTACACCACCCTCTCCCCACTCCGCGTTTCCCTCCCGTGCCCCCTTCCCGTCTCCCCTCCTTCTCCCTTGACCCCGATTCCCTCTCCATCCTCCTCCTTTCCGGCCTCCCCGAATCGTGCCCAGTCATCCACGTCGGCACGATTCCCCTCTTCGTTTCCCCGGATCTCCAAGACGAGGTCGCCGACCTCCTTTTCACGCGCTTCCACTGCGTCCCCGTTTTCGTTTCCCCTGAAATCCACTCCTTGTTCTACCATTCCTTTTGCAAACGCCATCTATGGCCGCTCCTCCATTCTCAGCTCCCGCTCGCCGGCTCCGCCGGTGGCGCCACCCCGTTCCCGCCCAACCTCTGGCGCGCCTTTGTCTCCGCCAACAAGCTCTTCGCCGACAAAGTCCTGGAGGTGGCCAACCCCGACGACGACCTCGTCTGGGCACACGACTACCATCTCATGGCTCTCCCCACCTTCCTCCGCCGCCGTTCGCCGCGCATCAAGCTAGGGTTCTTCCTCCACTCCCCCTTCCCCTCCTCGGAGATCTTCAAGACCCTCCCAGCCCGTGAGGAACTCCTCCGCGCCCTTCTCAACGCCGACCTCGTCGGCTTCCACACTTTCGACTACGCCCGCCACTTCCTCTCCTGCTGCTCCCGCCTCCTCGGCCTCGACTACGCCTCCAACCGCGGCCATCTCGCCATCGAGTACTACGGCCGCACGGTCACCGTCAAGATCGTGCCCACCGGGATCCACGTCGGCCGCCTCCACTCCATCGCCGAGGCCTCTGAGACAAAATCCAAGGCCTCCGAGCTCGTCGCGAGGTATGCCGGCAAGATCGTGCTCTTGGGGATCGATGACATGGATTTGCTCAAAGGGATCGGGCTCAAGTTCCTCGCCATGGAGCGCTTGCTCGAGGACCACCCGGCTCTGTGCCGCAAGGTGGTATTCGTCCAGATCGCCAACCCTGCGCGCAGCCATGGCACTGACATGCAGCGCGTTCAGGACGAGACTCACTCCCTCGCCGCCCGCATCAACGCTCGGTTTGGCTACGACGCCATCGTCTTGATCGATGGCCCTGTGCCCACTCCCGAGAAGGTTGCCTACTATGCCATCGCCGAGTGCTGCGTCGTCAACTGCATCCGCGATGGTCTCAACTTGGTTCCCTACAAGTACACTGCTTGTCGCCAGTGGAGCCCGGCTCTTGAGGGCAAGCCCAAGAAGAGCGTCATTGTCGTCTCTGAGATCATTGGTTGCTCACCACCGCTCAGCGGCGCCATGAGAGGTAATCCTTCGTATGTGGATCATGTGGCCGAGGCCATGAATTTAGCCATCACTATGCCAGAAGCTGAGAAACAACTCCGGCATGAGAAGCATTACAAGTATGTCAGCTCCCATGATGTTGCTTACTGGGCTCGTTCTTTTGATCAGGATTTGCAGAGAGCTTGCAAGGATCACTACCTAAAGAGGTGTTGGGGGATTGGTTTTGGGTTGAGCTTCAGAGTGGTTGCTCTCGGGCCCAACTTTCGGAGGCTCTCTGTTGAGCACATTGCATCGGCATACCGGAGGACGAGCAGCCGGCTGATTCTGCTGGATTATGATGGTACAATGATGCCTCAACCTTCGATTAGTAATACACCAAGTGATGAGGTGATTTCGGTGTTGAATGGTTTGTCTGCTGATCCAAAGAATGTCGTGTTTGTCGTTAGCGGGAGGGGGAAGGATTCATTGAGCAAGTGGTTTGCATCTTGTGAGAAGTTGGGGATCTCTGCAGAGCATGGATACTTCACAAGGTACAACATTTTTTTGTTTGTTTTAAACTCAATTTCAAGTTTCTTTTATGATAATATTTTGCTAAATTTGGTTGGCTGAATTTAGATTAGAATTGTTAGATAGATGGAAGAATGAAACACTTGAGCTGCATAATATAGAATGTGGTAGTTGATGGAAATTCATAATATAGAATGTGTCAACAACTCAAGATATAGATATCCTAATCAGTCATTTGTCTTGAGGTTTAGGAGGTAGTAAAGCTGGTAAATGTCATTCATATTTACATCAGTCACATTGTGTAATATCTTTTGTGCAGATTGTGATTGTTGGATTGAGAAATTTATAGATGCTATGTTGATTGTTTGGAAAGATGGTTTGATTACTTTGGAATTGACTTTGTTTACCGAATGCTTTGTTGGTTGGTGCATGTAGATGGAGTAGGGACTCTCCATGGGAATCATGTATGATACCTGCAGACTTTGACTGGAAAAAGATCGCAGAGCCTGTGATGAGACTTTATACAGAGGCAACGGATGGCTCCTATATTGAGCATAAAGAGAGTGCACTAGTTTGGCATCACCAAGATGCTGATCCAGATTTTGGGTCTTGTCAGGCTAAAGAGCTTCTTGATCACCTTGAAAATGTGCTCGCCAACGAGCCCGTGGTCGTCAAAAGAGGCCAGCATATTGTGGAAGTGAACCCTCAAGTAAGAAAAAAGGATCCACTTCTTGTTCCTTTCAACCCAAAAGAACGTATATGATTGATCTTTGTTATTTGTTCTTACGTGCATGATAAGTAGTGTCATGATCCACGCAGCTTTCCATTGAAAGGTGTAGAATTAGATTGGTATACTTAAAATCTCATCCGATCGCACATCAAGCTACATGCCATACAATACATTGAATTTTGATAATTGTCCAATACATGCTGTTTCTCTCAGACTGCCTTTCAACTATGGACCATGTGTATGGTTTTCTTGACTTTTTTGGAGCTACTCTACTATTTGATTTGTATGTCACACCAATTCTTTGTCCTTAATTCTGAAGCATGAAGTTTGGTGTCTCATGTTTATCATTTATCTGCAGGGAATAAGCAAGGGCATTGTGGTTCAAAATCTAATATCGACTATGTTGAATAGAGGTAAACCGCCAGATTTTGTGTTGTGCATCGGTGATGATCGATCAGATGAAGACATGTTTGAGAGCATCATGAGTTCTGTGAAGAACCCATCACTTCCAGCCACCGCTGAAGTTTTCGCCTGCACAGTTGGTAAGAAGCCGAGCAAAGCTAAGTACTATCTTGATGACACAGTGGATGTCATAAAACTGCTTCAAGGCCTGGCAACAGCTTCGACACAACCACCGCGGTCTGCACCTCTTCAAGTCTCATTTGAAGGGTTGCTTTGAATAATAAGTTATACAAAACTGTAAAACATTGCCTCTTCGCCCCGGCCATGAAGAGGAGCAGGTTGACACATAAAGCACTCTTTTTTGGCTCAAGAAGCAGATTGACACGTTTGGTTCAGATTATTTAGCAAGAGCGGATCATAGCTGAATTCTAGACAGACTTCTCTGATAGTTCATTCTGAATGTACATACTCAGAAAGAAAGAAGATGAAAGAAAAAGGAAAAAAACTCTTCTGTTCTCCTCCTGCATTTCATTTGTAGAATTTTCTTCACAGATATATATATATATATATAACATAATCCATTCTGCTGTTCTTTACATATCTCTCTCACTTTTTTTTTAATATAAAAACAGCTATGTGAGCTTGTTTCATTTGAATATACCTCCATTCACATGTGATTGATTCAAATCTATTATTTGTTGTGCTTGCTGTTGTTCATCTTTTTACCAATTCTATAAAATGAAGCTATCATTTGATTTGAATTACAGTTTGCAAGTAAAATTTGATTTAAGCTGTTCATTCTCTTTCTTTTGAATGAAAGGGACAAGATAAGAGTGGTCTCAATCAGCAGCAGAAGAACAAGAAGGAGATGATGAATGCGTGCTTGCAAACAGTGTTGCTAATTGGGGCACAATGGAGAAGGTACTAAGAAACGCAGGAAATGAGGAAAAGAAAACTTATTGGGCAAGTGTTTCTCAATGGTTGATTGATTGGTGAGTGTGAAATTCATAGGAAAAGACTTGGATGTGGACTTGAGAGGCTGCTCTGCTGTTGCTGCTGCTGCTGCTCTATTTGGAGTTTGCTTTGAATCCATTCAACTCTATCTTAATAATGGATGAAGTTGAGAGCATCCTCACTCTGTTTTGTTAACCATGTTGCTTGGAAATGCGTGAGAAATTAGGACTCTCTTTCTTCCTGGAAAACAAAGGGAGACTAGAGAAGAATAGATCATCTAAGTCATTTTTGGCTGGCAGGTCATCAACAAACATGTCTACATCCTCTCAGAATTTTATTTCACATGCTTTTCATTTCTTTATTTCTTGTATTTGTGTTCCTGTAAAACAACAAATTTACATGATTATTTATATATATTTTTTTATATTGCTAGTGTGGTTGGTTTTGTATTTTGACTCTGAATGAGAGACTGAATCCAATTGGTCATGATTGAGAAAGTTCAATAGAAACGTGAGAGTTGGTCTTATTATTCTAATGAAGTGTGTGGTCTTGTTTGGATTGGAAGAAATCAGAAAGGAAGAGATTATGTGAGATTTTTTTCTTGTGTTTGCTTCCAACAAGGAAAAAGATGGTTTATAAAACTTCCTTCTTTTTTTTTTTTTTTTTTTTCTTTGTTCGTTTTAAATTAAAAGATAATGTTGCAAAAGATGAATATGATGGACTGCCAACTTAGTAGGTCAACCAAGGAATATTAAATGGATTCAACTAACCTTAGCTTGATTTTTAAAAATTGTCCATGCTCTCTGCTCATTATCAGAGGTATACATACATATATTTTATGAGTTTTTTACTTGCCACTTCTGAAAAATAATGGTGTAAATGGTGCGGGGCCCAAGGTGTTAATAGTGCGGGGCCCATTTCAAGATTGAAGATGTTTGAAGTGATTTAATCAGATGGATGGGAAGATCATCAAAAATAAGCTCGTCTCACAATTTTCATATTAACTAACTTGTATCGTTTGGCCCTCCCACTTAATCTGCTCTTATTTTATAAAAATCAACGCATCCGTAATTTCAACCGCTAAGTAGGATACCCAAATGCTATACCAAATTGTATAAAAATTTAGGGCTAGCTTATTTTTGATGATCTTCCCATCCATACTGATTTGGAAATCCTTCAAACACGCCTCCAGATTAACACCGTGAGATCGAAAGTGACTTAAAACATACGATCTTAAAGTTAAATGGCCAGATCAATCGTAACTTTTTAAAGGTGAGTGACCAAAATAGAAACACACAAATAGGTGGGTGACTAATTGTGTAGTTTACTCAATTTTTTTTACCTACCTGAACAATATTGCTTTTTTGATCCGGCACTTCAACTTTTTTTTAGTCTGTCAAAAAGCCTCAACTTTTTTTAAATTTCAAAAAGGCACCTCCGTCATCCCCAAGATGACGGACGTGAGGTTAAATCGTTAATTTGTTTATTAACTGAGTTAATTATTAATCTATTGAGTTAATTAAACTTTAATCAAAAAAATAATTTTTTAAGAATTAAAATTTAATTAACTTCTCCTTCGTCCCCGTAGGAACTCCTTTATCTCTCCTTTATCTCCTGCTCCGGTGCGATGCTCCGCCACCTACAACGCCATCTCCTCCGCCCCATATCCCTCGTTTTCCATCGCCTCTCCTGCTTCTCTCCCGGCTCATGCCGCCATCACCATCAAGATCGCTCATGACGCTGGCCCCTCTCCTAACATCAAAGTTTTTGAGAGACGCCAAGAAGATCTCTCATGGTCAAGCAGACACGGTCTCGCTTGCTATATAGGACTAAACTTTTTATGTTTTTTTTTAACGTGAGATAGATGTAAAGTCTCTTGTTATAATTTATGTGAAGTGACTATTTTGACTTTTTTTTATAGATTATATACTTTCAATTAATTCTTTCATATCAACTCAAAAGATATATTATGCACTTAATTTTGATAATCTAGTTATTTTATTTTTACTTTAAATATTTTATAAATAATTCTTTTTAATACATGTTATTAAAATATAAATTAATTCCATATTTTCATTGTTTATAAATTAAACATAAATTCTACTTCTATAGTCTTGTTAATAAAATTATAATTTACTTATAGCTTCTTTTATAATAGTCTTAATTGCTTATCAATCATTAGTAAATATCAACCATAAAAGAAAATGATATTTTTATCTTTTACTGGTTTTTGAAATGGTTTCAAGAAATATTCAAGATCTTTGGTCAAGATAGATACCTAGGGGAGCAAGTAAAATAAAAATAAAAGAAAGAGTTATGAAATATTATTGAAAATAAAAAGATTGACAAAATGATTTCACCAGCTTTTAGGGGTGACTAGTAAAAACTCATGGTCTTGAAATTATCAAGCTCTGGGTGAATTCTAGGATACAATGGATATTGTTCCCACAGTATTTATACCGATAGGTTTTAGAGTAGTGTTTTTGGGTTCTAGTGTATATGTTTTGGGTTCTGTGTGGACCTAACAGCCGCCACTTGCTATAGTATTGCTATAGTACTATTTGGACCCAAAAATTAAAAACTTGTACCCAAAAAAGAGAAGGGGAAATTAGTCATATACCCCTCAAAAGTTTTATAATTACATATTTACCAAAAAAAAAAATCATAATTGCTTGTATACCCCTGAAAAATATGTTGAATTATGGACATTCCCCTACCGCTAGGATCTATTGACGTAAGTTAACCAAGTAATCTTAACCATGGTTACAACTTAAGTTAAGGGTTGAAAATGTCCAAAATACCCTCTTTATATATTTTTTAACTATTTTAAAATTTAGATTTTTAAAGAGGTATTTTTAAATTCTATAGTCAAAACAAATTTTTAGGTATATATGTAAAGGGTATGATGGTCATTTTGCATGTCTGTTGTTTGTTAACTTGACGGTTTTTCATTTGATTTTAATCCCAGGGGTATATACGCAATTATACCTATTATTCAAGGGTATATATGCAATTATGCTTTATTCAGGGGTAAATACATAATTTCAAAATTATTCAGGGGTACACCTGCAAAAATCCCAAAAAAGAAACTTAGACCTAAAGTTATCATACCGTGGGTATAAAACCCACGGTACTGTAGAACGCACCCAAGCTCTGGGTGTGTGCTACAGTACCATAGTACGATATAATACCGTGGGTCCTAAACTATAGTTTTTTGAGTTCTAAATTATAGTTTTTTGGGTCTTAATTGAACCCAACAAAATGATGGCGCTACTGTAGCATAAACACCACCCTAGAACCCAAAAACCTATACATTAGAACCCCAAAAACACTACCCCAGGACCCATTCAAGACCCATTATGGTCTCATATCGTATGAATAGTACCCACGGTCTCTTAGAATTCACCCAAGCTCTGTTTTCTGTTAGGGTTAAACCAAAAAACTATAGTTAAACTTTTACTATATAAATATAAATAATAAAAAGATAATTAATTAATAGTCCCTGCTACAGTGCCCAAATGGTCATTTAGTCCCTGGGATAGGTGTGTTTGGGGGTGTAGCAAATAGTAGGGGGGAAGTCCTGGTTACTATTTCCATAGACCTTTTTTCATTTCCCCAATAATAAAGGGCAATTTAAAAAAAAAACTGAATTTTATATTTTAAAAATTAATGTTAAAAACTTATAATAAAACTCCATAAAATTTTATTTTAATAACAAATTTATAACATTAAGTTTAAGAAATAATCAAAGATTAGGTGCTAATATTGAAAATATATATTGGAAAACTTTAAAAATTAATTTAAATTTTATTTTATAAATCTTATAAAGCTGACCATTAGTTATTAGAATATTTTGATAGTTTTTCTAAAGTTTTTAAAAAGTTTCTTTTTAACAAATCTTGATATTTAATTTTAATATGAGTACTGAATCTTTTAATTTTAAAAATTTTGAGGTGATAGAATTAATTACAAAAATAAGAATTCGGTATTGAGTTAATTATAGAATTCTTAAATTTTAATATCGATTTTGTTTTACAAAAACTTATCTTTATTTATATCCTAGATAAAATCAGTTCCAAAATGAAAAATGTATTTTTATCATTTTTTTTCTTATTCTCCAATATAAATTCCAATTGAAACACCTGCTTTTATTTGCAATCAAATTTGGGGATGAACATTTTACAATTTTTATTTTTCAAGATTTTAAAAATTATCCAATAATAAAAGATACCCTGAACATAAAAAGTGATATTTGGGTATATATCTTCAAGAAGATGTAATTATCTAATACCAAACAACACATAATTATGAACACATGCACCCCTGCTCTTCTCTCATCTGGTTAATTTATTTCCAGGTTCACAGCTGAACTTTTATCATAGAAAGATGCCCTAAACATCACCAAACAATTATCATTTGATGGCACTACTTTGAAGAGTTTTAACATAAAAAATTACACCAATTTAAATTAAGATAACATCAGTTCAGAAAAATAAAGACAAAAAGAAATTCACTCTAACAAAACAAAAACACACATGAAGATGTTTAACATTTACATTAGTTTAAATTAGGCCAAGATCAGTTCAGAAAATATAGATCATAAAGAGAAATCTACACTTACAAAACACACACACACACACACACACACACACACATGAGAAAGTTTAACAAAGACACCAATTTAAATTAAGAGAATACCAGTTTAGGAAATAGAGACTGTAAAAACAAATACACACTTATAAAACATGAATAATATGCACATTTCATTATCAATCCAACCAAAAGATGAAAAAGTCCGTGTTTGTGACACTTGTGTGTATGTACATGCATACTTATACAGATATAGACAGCGCTGCCACTTGAGACAATGATATGATACATGCATGCATGTCATGTCTTTGTTAACAAACAAAATTTCACTTTCACAAAATTAAATATTTAGCCACAGATATAAGCAAACAACAGAAATAAAACAGTATCTCTCTCTCTCTTTCCTGTTAATTCTTGGTCTCCTTCCAAATTATAATATATATTTGCCTCCACAGATGCTCCTAAGGTGCTTGAAAGTGGGACTTCATCATGTCACCATGTCTATAAACTCCGGATAATATAATATAAATAGTTCAGATGACATGATTAAACAATGCCAATTGAAATCTACACGATGACTATAATTAATATGGTATCAGTACACATCAGAACCATCTAATATCCACAGATATCATGGGAAGCACTTCCATAGAAACCAAAGATAAAATAGTTTCTCAACAGCTTATCTTAATAATGAAACCACGGAATATAAAAATTAGATTCTTTCCTAGTTTTACACCATCAAATTTGAGTAACAACAAAAGAAGCATTTGTTAGTCCAAGGCACGGCATCAATCCATGACACAACTCCTCATACTTGGTTCACATTCTTTGTTCTCCAAAGACAATCGTAATAAAAAAAATCTCTAATGCTTCTGCAATTAAAAGATCATATGAGTGATTTTTTTTTTTTTTTTAAAAGTGCAGATAATACAACAAGAGGTTTGGCTAACAAATAGTTAGTTGACACTTCTACCATAGAATAAAATTTTATCCTAGATTTATGAATTTCACAATCCATTTCCTCATTAGTTTAATAAAATGCAAACTAAACTGACAAACTCTAATATAATCTAATGATTAACACTTTCAATATATATATATATCCTGATCATTACCAATACCATATAAATCTACAAAACATAAAAAAGACGAGTACATGTGAGATGAACCAAATACTCATTGAATTTTATATTTTTACCACTAGAAGGAACTAAATGTGCTCAAAGATTGTAAATAGATCATTGGGATCAAAGCTTGTTAATGTTACATGAGTCCAAGGTTCCTTTCTTCCATTTGTTCACCCTGCATAAACATGATTCATTCACAGTATTAAAAACACATTGTGCTACACCACTACTCATTTGAACTACAATGACAGATTCTTTTACACCTAAACAAAAACATAGAGCATGATCTCACTATTCCCATAATAATTTGGATGAGATGCATGAGAATGAATTATTCCTACATTCATTTCCATTGCTGAAGACATACATGATACATGTCAATGTTCAAGAATACACAACTCAACATGCAAAAGCATTCATATGAGCAATAAAGTATGAACAATTCAGTGATCATAATGAATCTGCTATAAAACTTGGAAAGCATAGTTAGAGGTGCTATTGAAAAATAAATTAAGAACCTAAGATAGAGATGCACCACAACCAATTCAATACATCCATAATATATTAAAAAAAAAGGTAGCATCTTCTATAAATTGAATGTTTGCAATTAAAAAAAGAAAACAATTTTCACCAAATAAACCACAGATCAAAGGAACCGTAATAAATCCTTGTAGCAAGAAAGCTTAATTAGGATTGATTCACAATAAAGATCTGATATACCTAGCCGGAACCGACGATGATAAAAGTTAAGTTGATGGGGATGAAGATGAGCTTGACGAAGAAGCCAACGAACCCCATCACTACGAATCCGATCGCAGTCCTCAACGCTACCTTCGTGAACTCTACATCTCCATCCAACCGAAACGAATCAAAAGATGAAAAAAAACCATGAAAAAACTGGAAATTCAGAGATCGGGAAGACAAACCCTTGCGATCAGGTTTGTGGCATCGCTTGACGAGGCGAGCGCTATCCTTGGAGAATTCCCGGAGGGGATTGACGATCGAATCAAGGGCGTCCATTAGTGCGCAAGAAACAGAACAAGATCGAAACCCTATGAGGATCGAGGGTGAACTTATTTAATTAAGGGCATGTTTGTTTGAATAATATTTTCAAAATCTCTTTTTTCTTATTAATATTTTTCATTATTATTATTATTATTATTATTATTATTATTAAAAAAACAACTTTTGTCTCGATAATCTTACAAAACAATCTTTTAAAAAATAAAATATATCTATTTGCTTATTAAATTTTATAGTAGGTATCCAAATGATATTTTAACAATAACTAAGCCTTAATCCCATACTAGATGGGGTCGGCTGAAATCTCTATTTCCACGTTGCTATATCAAACTCATGAACTGACTCAATATTTAATATATATAAGTCCTTAAACACTATTTCTCTCCACATAATAATAGGCATACCACTACACCTCTTCTTACCTTCTATTACTAAACTATTATATTTTCAAACTGAGGCACCTGGGCTCTATGACGCACGTATCTAAACCATCTTAAACACTTCTCTTATTTTATCCTCAATTGGTGTAACATGCACCTTCCGTCGGATGTGTTCATCTTCTATTACCACTCATCCACCTTAACAACCTCATTTCGACCATTCATCTTATGAATATGTTGAACTTTAGTTGCCCAACACTCACTCCTATAGAGCATGGCTGGTCTAACTATCGTTCTATAGAATTTTTCCTTCACTTTGTTAGGCATCTTCTTATCATATCACATAACACACTCATGTGGCACTTCTCAGTTTCAACCATCTTGATTTGATTCTATGAGTTATGTCTTCATCTATCATCCCATCATCTTGGAAAATAGAACCTAGATACTTAAAATGGTTATACTTAGGCATTACCACCTCACATAGTTTCACTTCGCCTCTATCTCTCTTGCTTAGACTAAAATTACAGTACATATATTCTATCTTACTTCTACTTAGCTTAAAGCCTCTACGTTCAAGAGTGTTCCTCCACAATTCTAATTTCCGATTAACTCTATCTCTAGTCTCATCAACTAGGATAATGTCATTCACGAACAACATACACCATGGGATGTCATCTTGTATACAACTAGTTAACTCATCCATTACTAGAGTAAACAAGTATGGGATTAAGGATGATCCCTGATGTAGACCCACTGGTATAGGAAAATCCTCTGTATCTCCTCCCACTGTTCTCACACTTATAACCGCCCTTCGTACATATCCTTAATAACATAATACCCAATTTAGTTCTTTTATTGTACCGAATCAGTCTTTTTGGTCCCTCTATTATAATTTGATCATTTTTTGTCCCTATACTTTCACAATTGAGAAATTTAAGTCCCTCTCGTATGTCATAATTTGAGCTTTTTTGATCCCTCGAGGGATTGAAATTTCAATCGTGGAAAGTATAGGGACCAAAAGGATCAAATTATAATATAGGGACCAAAAGAGCTGGTTCAGTATAATAGAGGGACTAAATTGGGTATTACACCTTATATATTTAACATGCCCTGCCTTTTCTTCTCCAATATTATACACCCAAGGACTTGTCTCTGCACTCTATCATACGCCTTCTAAGCTCAACGAAAACTATATGTAGAGATTCTTCTTCTTCTTCTCAGAGATCTCCATCTTCTTAACAAAACAAACAAAGGCTTGTGTTATAGATTTATTTAGCGTAAAAGCCAAATTGGCTCTTTGATACCTTCAGAACATCCTCGAGTTGATACCTATAGGGATAGATCTAGAGTAGGGGAGTAGGGACAGATCATTCCTACTTAACTTGAAAAAATCCATTAGATATTATTTAAAAATTTATGACTTATTCAATTTGACCCTCTAAAACTAAGAAATAAAAATCAATACTATCACGCCCCACCCCTAAGATTCCGGGCCCACGATCAGAGAGATCGTACTGCATCTAACAGAGACGCAGCCCCGCCTCTGGATACACAGCCTCATGATCAAGAATCACAAATAACATGTACAAATGTAATCTAAATATAAAGACATAAGTATGTCTAATGCCATAAGTATAAAGTTTAACGCAAAATACAATCTATAAGCAAAATACGAGCCTCAACCTCAAGAAATCCCAAAGAAGTCCCTCAGGTCTCACGCTGGCCCCACTACCCAGGCCCCTACTTCTCGGGATCTGAAAAAAAGCCAACAAGTGCATGAGCTTTTGAAGGGAAAGCCCAGTAAGTACCCCGCAGGGAAGCACAATAAAGTCATGTCAAACTCAATGTAAGATAAACAAATGAATGGGCAAATCAAGAACATGACCATCAAACCCGACGTGGGTAGCACAAACCCCACAGCTATACCGCCCTGAGTCTCAAACCTACCCCAATGAAATCTATCCAAATCCAGAGGGACTCCTTAACTAAAATCATGTCATCTCATGACAAGAAACTCAAGCTTAAGCTTGCAAACCATCCCCTGCAACCATCACCTTAAGCCGATGTCAATCCTCAACCAGAAGGCCACTCACACATACATGTATCGTGACATTACCTGGCCAGCGATCGTCCCCATCGACGCATACAGACAACCAAAGTATCGTCCCCCTGACAGGAAAGCACGAACAGGGTGTCCACCGCCTTGAAGCGCCAAATGTGAGCCACATCGCTTCCAATCAGACTCCGGGCGTGAATCCACAAGAACAACACCCATCGAGCGGGAACAATCATACAATCGAATAAACATACATACATGGATATGGATTCATATATCAAAGAATATTCATCCAAAGAAGTAGATATGTATGTATATACCTAAAGTCAAGCACATCAATGATGTAAACACATCCACAATAAAGGATTCAAGGCAAAGGCACTTACTTTATGTCCAAGATGTCACCACTACCACACATATCTCTCGACAGCCTTTCCGCCTAGGTCAAGATCCTATAATTAAGTCTTAGCTTAATGTTTGTAGACCACATAATAATAAACATGCTCCTAATACAATTATATGGACTTATAAATCATGAACATGTATTTATAAGTTTGCTATCCCGGGTGCCCCGTAATTATTACATAGTTCCCTCCTTATCCTTAATCAAATGAATAAACTAGTCATCTATTACTCCAATTACCCATGCACCATGAATCCTCATAAGTAGGTGTCTACCCCAATCAACACATACACAATGTATATATATATTGATAGGGAGAAAGATGGTAAGATATGTGGAGCGATCGTGAGCCATCCACGGTTTATTACATTAAAGGGTCCCTCGATTAAGATTGGGCCGGGCCTATATTGAACCAAAATTCCCCATATCACAATAACCATCGCTTGCACCATATCGGATCGGCCACTCAATATCAGGGATACAATCACAACGCATCAGATCAGGTTGGGCCGATGAAACATTAATGCAGCACATATCGGAAGACAACACCGACTCATCAGTCCGAAAACACTCCTCACTTCTTTCATCTGAAATACATTCTCAACACATCGGAATAATGTCAGTTATTACAAGAAACCTTCTAGAAGGGGTTTGTCGTAGCCAGGCTGGCCTTCTAGAAGGATTACAGCTGTCAAACAGCTCAAATCTAGCTAGATGCTTAGCTGGAGTCTAGCTGGAGTCTTAGCTGGCAGAGCACATGCCCTAATTCAATGAGATACGTGTTGAAATACCAAGCTTCTTCTCCAAGCCACTGAAGTCTATAAAAGGCAGTAACCCCGACTCATTTGGGACGGGAGAAAACAGACAGCGAGGCTCTGCTTCTCTGAAGATTGATCCACTTTTTTCCTTTTCCACTTGTAAAATGGCTTTTGAGGCCCAAATATATGAGAATTTCCCCCTTTCATCCATGGTTTTTTTCCCTTACCAAGGGTTTTCCATGTTAGATCTTTGTCTCCTCTTCTTATTCGATTGATTTTCTTTTCACTTCCTCATTGTTCAAAGCCCTGCAAATCAAACAAAATCAACCGTAGACTTAGAATTGGGATTGATCTCAAGGCAAACCCAATTTCACAGTCAACAGTTTAGCGCCGTCTGTGGGGACTTGAGCAAGAAGTCCATGGGCGGTCAGAGTGAGAAAGTCAAGAGGCTCCAACACCAAGAAGAAAAGGCTTAAGCTCCACTAGCTTCTCCTTTGGAAGACGCTCACTCACCGAGATGTTCCAAAGAGGCTCCCAAGGGATGGAGGTACCCTAAGAGCAAGGGAGTCAGCATGATAACGCCTAGATCAGTGCCATGGCGCTGAAGATCGAGGAATCAAGCGCTTCTCGCATGATGTACAACAAAGACGCTTCCCAAACCATCGCGCTACATGACGCCCAACCTTTGAGGGTAGATAAAGATGGATCAGCAAATCACCCTCCCCAACATCGGGCGATGCACTCTCCAAGGAGAGATGGGAGTCCTAGGTCCTCTACGGGAAGTTCGGATCTACATCACTCACATCGGATCCTTGATGTCCGAGACCGGAGAAAAGATAGGAGGGAAAGGAGAATCTCTATCTCTCCAGTTCGGCACACCACAAGAAGAAGAGGTTATTCACCGATAAACCACCCAACCAGATACAGATCAACTTCAGATCGGCATCCACCATCTCCTGATGGTTTGCCTCGTCGATATTCACCAGGATATCGTTCTCCCCGCCGGCATTCACCTTATCGTCATCATCACTCGCCATTTAATTTATATATCACCGAAGGAGAGAGTTCTTCAACTAGTGCCACAACCCACTTCCCCATTTATCAGAGAAATCTGGGAAGTTCCATTCCCAGACCAATTTAAACCACCAAATATTCAGAAGTTTGACGGTTCATCAGATCCACTTGAACACCTTGAACGGTACTCAGATGAAATGGCGATCAATAGGACTTCGGAAGCCTTAATGTGTCGTACCTTCCCACGAACACTAACGAACATCGCCCATGACTGGTTCCGGAGTATACCCCCTGGAACTGTGTATAGTTTCCAGTAGCTTTCTGATCTTTTTCTTCAATGCTTTGCTAGCAATAAGCGATTGAAGAAGAATTCGATCATCCTCCTGGGTTACAAACAAAAGCCAATGGAAAGTTTGCGTGACTATATCCATCGCTTTAACATGGATATTACCGGGATGACGGACCTCAGTTCTATCATAGTGGTGGGAGCCGTAATCAGGGGACTGAACGAAGGACCATTTAAAGACTCCCTCACCAGAGATGTCCCTCGAGATATATTTTAATTCTTTACAATTGCTGAGAAATATATGGCTTCGGAGGAGATAAAAGCCAGATGGGAGGAAGAATAACTTCTCAAAATGGAGGAGTTCCGCAGCAGGGAACCCCTAAAAAGGGAATACAAAGATCCCAAACAGGGACCCTTGAAAGAAGATGTGCTCAGAGGGAAGGCGACGAGACCGGGCTAACTGCTATGCACTGATGATAGGAGACCACCTTATTGGCAAAGAGATGATCCGGGTAGAATGGCAAGATATCACAATTACTCTATCTTGAACACCTCCTGTGGAGGACACCTCATGGCTGTGTTCAGATCAGAAAATCTTGAAACCACCACAGCCGATGAAGGATAATCCTAGGAGGAAGAAGAGCAAGAAATTTTGCAAGTACCACCAAGACAAGGGACATTCAACTGATGAGTGCGTCCATCTGAGGGACGCGATAGAAGATCTTATAAGAGAGGGGAAGCTCGATCAATTCTTGTAGAAGGAACAGAGAATTGAAGATTCCTCTTTTGCACTACCAGTTCCTGTGAACAATACTCACGTCACAGTGATCGCAGGGGGACCAGGATATGGAGGAGAAAGCTCCACTTCTAGGAAGAATTATACCAGAATGGTGGGAACGGTGCAAAACGTCCTACCACTAAAAAGGCCTCGCTCATCCATGGAGATTTGTTTCTCTGATGAAGATTTGGAAGGTGTTCATCACCCTCACGATGACGCCCTTGTGATTACTGCAAAGATCGGGATCTTTACGGTTGAGCGGGTCCTGGTGGATACTGGGAGTTCTGTGGATATTATTTTCTCTTGTGCCTTCGACTGAATGAAGATATCGGTCGAGAATTTGAAGCCGGTGAAGTCCCCTCTCAACGGATTCAATGGTAGCCCCCTCCAACCCGACAGTATGATTTCTCTCCCCTTATCCCTTGGTACCCCTCCTCGGACAACTACTGTGAACATTAATTTTCTTGTTGTTCATTGTCCGTCGAGCTACAATGTAATAATAGGGAGGCCATCCATCAATTTGATGGGTGCAATCCCATCAATGTACCATATGATGATGAAATTCCCAACGCCGAACGGTTGCGGGGAGGTGAAAGGCAATCAGCTGGCTTCCCGAAAATGCTACACTACTATGCTCAGAGATTTGGGGAAAGGAAGCAACAGTGTGAGAGAATCACTAGTTATTGAAGAAGCAATAGGGGAAGATGAAGAAAGGGAAAAACAGAGGCCAACACCTGTTGAAGAACTGGTAGCCTTCCCCTTAAAAGAGGAGCAGCCTGAGCGAACTGTACAACTGGGAGTAGAATTGAAGACAAATCAAAGAACTGAGATCTTAGATCTACTTAAAAACAATTCCGATGTGTTCGCCTGGACGGCTGGAGAGATGCCCGGAGTACCACGGGAAGTCATCGAGCATCACCTCAATATCAATCCTGAATATAAACCGGTCGTACAAAAACGAAGGAACTTCGCTCAAGACCGTTTGCAAGCAGCATAAGAAGAAGTTGACAAATTGATGAAAAGCAAACTTTATTAGGAAAGTGAACTATCCCGGATTGGTTGTCAAATGTGGTGCTTGTAAAGAAGTCCACCTAAAATGGCGATGTGTGTAGATTTCACTGATCTTAATAAAGCTTGCCCCAAAGATTGCTACCCCTTGCCTCACATTGATAATTTGGTAGATTCCATATCGGGATATCAAATGCTCAGCTTCCTAGTTGCCTTCTTTGGATATAATCAAATCTCAGATGGTCAATCCACTTAAGAGAAAACCTCCTTTATCACCGGGCGAGGGACTTATTGTTACAAAGTTATGCCTTTCGGCTTGAAAACACAGGTGCCACATTCCAAAGACTAGTGAACAAAGTCTTTAAGCACCAGATCAGCAGAAATGTGGAAGCATATGTTGACGATATATTGGTAAAGAGTGATAATGCCGAACAACACACACTTGATCTTCAAGAAACTTTCAATGCTCTTCGGAAACATGAAATGAGTCTTAACCCCAACAAATGTGTATTCGGTGTACATTCAGGCAAATTTCTTGGGTTTATGCTCACTCAATAGGGTATTGAGGCGAACCCTGAGAAGATCAGGGCTATTCTAGAAATGAGGTCCCCAAGAACCATCAAAGAAATACAGAGGCTTAATGACCAACTAGCAGCTCTGGGAAGATTTATTTCTAAATCAGGAGAAAGAAACCTTCCTTTCTTCCGAGCTTTGAGGAAGACACCCAAGGTTGAATGGACCGAAAAATGTGAAAAGGCCTTGGTGTAGTTGAAGGAATATCTACAGTCACCCGCCTTATTGGCCAAGCCCCGACAAGTAGAAGATCTCTACATCTATCTCTCAAGCATCGACGCTGTTTTCAAGTAGCCTCGTGAAAATAGAAGAAAACTTACTGAAACCTGTCTACTATACAAGTTCTCACTAATACCAAATCCAGGTATCTTCCTTTGGAGAAATTGGCTTTGCCTCGATAATCTCTCGCCGATGATTCCCTCACTCTATACTTTCAATCTCATAAGATCCGGTGTCACCAACCGGCCATTGAGATGCATCCTTCATCGGCCCGATACATCCGATCGATTAGCCCGATGGGTGATAGAATTGGGGGAGTATGATATCAGTTATGAGCCTAGAACGGCCATAAAGGCCCAGGTATTGGCTCATTTCATTGCTGAGCTCACCACAACAGCTAACAATGAAGGGGTAGATCAAAAGTTTTCTAAAGAAAAGGAAATTTCTTCCGATCAATGGGTTCTACATACTGACGGCTCATCGACTAGTGATAGTCCAGGAGCGGGCCTGATCCTAAAATCACCATCAGGATGGAGTACATCCACTGCTTTGAAGTTCAACTTTAAAGCAACAAACAATGAAGCAGAATATAAAGCTATGATAGCGGGTTTACAGTTAGCTCGTGGGCTTGGAGTTCAGAATCTACAAGCCAATACAGATTCTCAACTAGTAGTTAGACATCAAGCTGAAGAATTTGAGGCCAGAGAAGAAAACATGATAAAGTATAAAACTTTGGTGCAAAAGCTAACCTCCAGCTTCCAGAGGTATTACATTTCAAAAATTCCCAGAGCTGAGAACCAAGACACTGATCTTCTTTCAAAGCTTGCTTCATCGGATGCAGATATTAAACAACCAATCAATGTTCAATATCTCACGGCAAAACTATTGAATGCCTAATCGGCTGAGGAGTTGATGGATATCGATGATACACCGTGGTTGGATTGATCCAATCCTCAAATATCTTCGTGGATGGAACCCTCCCCGTGATCCGAAAGAGGCACGTAAGGATTGTCACCGTGATCATCCTAGATAGTATAGTGGAAGGGCGTTTCTATAAGAGGTCATACACCCTTCCACTCTTGAAATGTCTCCGTCCATCAGAATCAACATATGTCCTTCAAGAAATCCATGAAGGGATCCCTGGAGATCATTTGGGAGGAAGATCCCTCAGCCACAAAGTTCTACGACAAGGCTACTATTGGCCAACCCTTGTCAAAGATTCGATGGATTTTGTTAAAAAATGTGATGCATGCCAGCGCTACTCAAACATCTAGCAACGAACGGCAACCTCATTGACAGCCATCGTGAGCACGAGACCATTTGCTTTATGGGGTGTAGATATACTTGGCCCCTTCCCAACAGCTATTCGGCAATTGAAGTTCCTAATTATAGCGATCGACATTTCACTAAACGGGTGTAAGCTAACCGCTAGCTTCCATTACGTAAAAGCTTGTCAAAGCTTCCCGTGGAAATCGGGTGATTTGTAGATCTCTAAGATACCGGGCAAAGATTTATCATCGAGCACGACCGGCCACTTGACAACCCAAAGATTTAAAAAGTTCTCGCATTGCATCTCGAATAGAGTCGAGGCTCACTTCCATCACACACCCTCAAACAAATGGCAAAGTTGAGGTAATTAATAGAACCTTATTGCAAAGTTTGAAGACTCGAGTTCTCCGAAACGAGTCCAGCTGGGTGGATGAAATACCTGGGGCCTTATGGGCATACCAAACCACTGCCCCTACAGGGGAGACACCTTTTACACTAGCTTTTGGTGTCGGGTGGTTTTGCCCATCAAATATCAGTCCCTACTCCGCTGGATGCGACTTTTGATCCAAAGTAGCCAATGAAGAGCGCTTTAGGGTCAACTTTGACCTCTTGGAAGAAAAGAGAGATTGTGCCAACATCGGAGCCGCTGCATATCGCACAAAAGGTCAAGAAATTCTATAATGCTAGAGTAAAGCAAATAACTTTCCAAGTTGGCTTGACTTTAGTTCTCTCGGGAGAACAAGTTCTAAGGAAATAAGAGCCGCAATGTAATAACACCAACCGGAAAGGGCCATATATCATTAAAAAATTGTAAGACCAGTGGACATATTGGCTTACAAAATGGATGGGCGGAGCCTTAAACGCCCATCATACCATGTCGAGCATCTACGAAGTACTATCAATAAAATTGATTACTTCTCTACAAATCATTAGCTTCCTTTATCACTTTTTCTTTTAGAAAAATGAACAACGCGTATGAAGATCGCTTAGGAATGCCCATCACAACCGCTGACTTGCACACAAAAACGTGAATAACTTCAACCTCATCAAGACAAAAAGAATCAAAACCAATCGACAACTTTCAAAAAGGATCATACCAACCGACGATCAAAAAAGGATCATACCGATCTGAATCCGATACATCAACAACGGACTATACCGGTCCTAAAACATCAGCGGACCATACCGGTCCCAAAACATCGACAGGCCATACCGGTCTCCGGATGAAGATGACCATACCGGTCCTTCATTACAAAAGACCATATCGGTCCACTATGACAACGGGTCATACCTGCCCACACAAAGAGGACCATACCGGTCTGATGTATCAAAAAGAGACCATACCGGTCCAATATGCCAGAAGAGCTAGACCAACCTTCCAAACCAACAAACTATATCAGTCCCACACATTGAAAAGAATGCATTAGCCTTCTACAATAAATGACCACGCGAATCTTACGCACCCGAAGATTATGATCGACCTACCGTTGAAGAACACATATACCGGTTCTTCATTCCCGAAGAATACAACAATGATTGATATAGCTTCTCCACTGCCAAAAACCATTCAAACTTACTCAATCAAATTGGATATACACTCTCCTAAGGCCTCGTGATCAACACAAAAAAGAAGGGGGAAGGAAAAAGAGGAAGAATTATCTTTCAAACTAAGATATCAAAAACATACAGATATTGAACAGACAAAGAGGAAACGTTTCAGAAGATTCAAAGACTCAACTGACAAAGTACACCCAATTAAGAGAAACAAATTAAAGAGAATTAGAGTTTTCAGAATTAGAGCCAAAACCGATTTCCCCTGTGAACCACTCATCAACGCCGTCGTTTTTTAGCAACTGTCTCTCCCAAGGATGTGAACTTCAAAACATTTGTACTGATCAAGAACAAACACAAGGAGGTCTCCTTCCACCAACTGATGATCGATTACGAAGTCCTCCCATCCAGTGGTAAACTTGAATTCTCCAAGTTCTACACAGGAAGATAGCATAACAGTCCAAATACCCCCACTCGGTCCGCGAACTCTTTTCCATCCACCTTGTATAGACGCAATGTGGTTGTGGAAGCCCTT
This sequence comes from Dioscorea zingiberensis, assembly GCA_026586065.1. Lineage (NCBI taxonomy): Eukaryota > Viridiplantae > Streptophyta > Magnoliopsida > Dioscoreales > Dioscoreaceae > Dioscorea > Dioscorea zingiberensis. The sequence continues at coordinate 14,762,677 of CM048818.1, forward strand.
GGGAATCCATAACCTTCGAGTATGGTCGCTAGCAAAAAAGAACCTGTAAAAGGAAGGGCGGTCGTTGCTCCCAATATCTCCACTACTACTCATATTGGTCGGAAAGATTGTCTCAAGCAACTTCCATCCATCTTCTCTTATACCATCTACCAGAGAAAGCCCCGAGAAGCGCAATTAATACCTAGACAGATCGAATCGCCCCAATTCATGACGACTCGATTAGGATCAAGCTATTAATGAGGACGATTTGAATTCCTCGACTCGCGCCCCTGAAACGACGTCAAGAACTTGTTATATTTCCGAGACATGTTGAAAAAGCTTTAAAATCAATCTCTAGATAGCGACAAACGTGGAGAATACCAAAGAGAATTAATTAAGACGCTCAATTTCTCAACAATTGAATATCACGCAAAAGACCATACGGGTTCGAAACGATAAAGTCATAGCAATTCGCTACAACAAAAAGATCATGGCAAATACCTACAAAAGAACCACATCGCTCACTACATAACGGATCGTGATCAAAAGAATCTACTACGATTGTCTACATCCTAAAACCTCATCGAATTCTCTACAACGAGGATCATATCAAAGATGGAACAAATCTTGCTTCGAAGATTAACGCCAACAACAAAACAAGAGAAATTCATTTTCCGTGATTCGTAAGACAACCGTGATTAGAGAGAATAGGAGAAAAATAGAAACGTGGAAACACAAATTTCATTGGATGTAATGCTTAAAGATACGCAGAAAACGCCCAAATCAAGAGGAATCGGATGACTCTTCATCACTTCTGCGTAACTTAGTACAGTTGAAATCGATGTTTGGCCAGAACAACATACGTAAGAGTGTGCATCTTTCCTCGACATCCGCTCCATCCAAGGATGTGGACCTTGAAATATCTTACTTTTATGGAGGACAAACACGAGGAGATCCTCTTCTAATCGGTGGTCGGATACGTAAGTCTCGCCACCCTTCAAGAACTTAGCTTCTCCCATCTCCCCGAGGCCCCATAACGCTACTCCACCAAAGAGGTTACCGCCGCCCTCGCAGCATTATTGGCCCATTAACAACGGACGTCATGCGCGAATGAAAAGATCTAGGAATCCATAAACTCCGAGTATGATCGCCAGGAAGGAAGAATTTGTAAAAAGAGCGACAACTGTTATCACCCATATCATTCAAACTAATGATCTACGAGGAACCAACATCCCCTCACCTCCCTTTTTATACTATCTCTACAAGGAAGCCAAGGGAAAGCAGTTAATATCTATGCGAACTGAAGCGCCTTAATTTATGGTGACTCCTCGATCAAAGATACAATTTATGAGGATGATTCGAATCCCTTAAGCCATTCTTCTGAAATGACGCGCCGATCTCTTGAAACGACATCAAAAAGATGATATAGTTTCAAGACGATCAACAGGTTCTCATTGCTTATTGAGAAGAACGTATTGAAACCTCTCGGAAATAACTGCCAAATAGTGACCAATCCAATGAACATCCAAAGAAGATTGACTGAATCAAATCACACGAATTCCGAACAGCGGAATATTATGAAAAGGATATGACCTTCCAAACAAGCGTAGAATGGAAAAAAAGATTAATAGAGCAATGACCAAAAGTTCAAATATAAAGAAAAGCAAGTGACACTATTGAGCAACATATCAGATCCAGTATCTAGAGAAAGTCATATTACAAAGAATGAATCAGAAACATCGTTAAGGAACGACATCCCAGTTCCCGGGAGGATTAACAATTACAAAGTCAAGACCCCTATGAACCCTCTCTTATGGATTTAACTCCTCCCATATTTTTCTGATAAGTGGAGCATAAGGTTCACTATATGGGCCCAAAACAGGCATAGACCCTACCGTGGCTCTACTGTCCATTGGTAGCTTTTTAACCCATTTCACCAATTCGGCTTTCAAGGACTTAATTTCTTCGCGAACCGCTTCTCCCTCAACTCCACCTGCGTTGACTAAGGAAGTCGTTCAAGGTTCATCAAGAAGAAACTAGAAGAAAAAGAAGAAACGTTTTACCTCTACGAGGATGTTTGGCTCAAAAGATTCGAAGGCAGGATTGGAATCCTACATCTCTAAAGTCAACAGAATCTAGTTCAGCAATGCCTACAATTTTGAGTAAGCCACTTTTTTCTGAAAAGCAGAAAGAAGGATCAAGAACAAAGACTGTACTCACCTGACCTCGATTCAAGCCTCGAAGACTCCCCATCCAATTCAGGACCAGGAGTATCCCCCTCAACCACATCGCCAGGGATCTCATTAGGCGAAGGAGTAATAGTTACTTCCTCTACAAAAGACAAAATGAAAGAAAGTGAAACACCATTCAAAGAACTGGCAAAGAAGGAAAAGTAAAATTAAAAGAAAAAATTCACCCAACAAAGAAAGACGCCTTCCCTGGTTGCTTATCAGAAATAACTTTTAGATCTTTAACAACCGATGATGAGCCAACGAATTCTTGAACAATCGAAGAACCCTCCTTATCGGTTGCTCCCGATGAATTGGCATCTTTAATATTAGCAGTTGGAACCATCTTATCGACCACAGAATTTGGTCTATCTAAGCGGCATTAGTCTCCACAAATTTTAATTTATAGGGTTGGAAGGTTCATCGAAGCAACGATCGTATAATTCCTCGACAACCTTGTCAACAAAGCAGCCTTCGCCTATGACTCCGGCCTCATCCTCGCTTGGAACAACAGCCATCTCGCTTAAACATAATTTGAAGTAGGAAAATCAAGAAATCTCTAGACGCATAGGAAGATCGAATGAAGGCACAAGGTGACACACCTTTGGAATCTAGTTCGACATTTTTTGAAATATTCCTCCACAGTGTCCGCATAACTCAAGTATTTGAAAACGATAGAAGGATCGGCGGATTGGAGGTCACTAAACATTTTATGAATGTCTTCTCCAAGCTTTTGCAATTCATCTTCGGATATCTCTCCCGCACCATCTGCTGACTCCTCCAAAGTCTAGACTTGGGTCTCCAACTAAGTAATCTTCTCCCTACACTGTCCGAGTTCGTTCCGACAGGATAGTAAATCGGTCAAGGCTTTATCCTTTTCTACCTGAACTTCTGCCTCCTTAGTCTCAGCATAAAAAAAGGCAGTTTGTAAAGATGCTACTTTCACAGTGAGGACACTCTTCTCAATCTTTACAGCTCAGACTTCATCTTCAGCGCTCTCAGCTCTTTCACTAAGGAAAGCATTCTGTTCTTTCAATGAAGTATTGGACTGTCTAAGTGTGACACATTCACTTACAACACTTGATAAATCGGAAGAAAGTATCTCCTTCTCTTTTTTGATCTTATCAAAGTTCCGCGACAAAGCAGAGGTACTCTCTTCCGATAAACGAACAGACTCTCGGAGAGTATGGTATTCACGTTCGAGGACTTTAGATGATTCTTCAATCCCTTTACACTTCTCCAAAGTTTGATATGTTTCATCAGCCATTTTGATAATTATTTCGCCCCTGGCGGCTGCTCTTTACTAATCGGCATTTTTGGTTTGCATCTTCTCCTCGAACGAGCAAAAATTCAGAATTCTCTCTCTTACACATTTTTCGACTTTGATCGACCCATTTAAGAGACTATAAAAATGCTAGATATAAATTTTGAGAAACATGGAGAAGAGAACAAACGGAATCATCCTCAAGGACACTACCAAAGCAAGGCCGAGAAGAAGATGTCCCATGGATTGAGGACCGCTGAATTGACTCAAGTGAACGCCAACTCTCTCGCCTCCCCAAGCATACGCACGTGATTCTCCGGGATCAATCGATAATCAATAGGCAATATGGAGTCGCACGGTTAATCCGCTTATTTATCTCTTTCTACTGCATGTTCCGTAATCAGCTCTAGAAACTTCCTCGCCGTGACACTCGCAGCAAAAGACCTTCTCGCTGAAAGAACATTATTTAGGAAACCTCATATGGATTTAATTAAAATATGAAGAAGGAAAAACATACCGGGTGGAGGAAATATTGGCCGCCTTCCTTCCCTTTTCCAACCCCACCTACTAAGGATAACCCTTCTCCCAACTCCACTGTGAGCAAAAACTTGATCACCACAAAGAATTGGTTGAGGAAGAAGAGGTCCCGTGATCCAAAGATGTGGGCCTGAAAGCTTCGGGAATCGCTAGAGTAGGATCGTAAGCCGCTGAACAAGCAAGGGCATTCCCGGCTATCATTATCATCATCAACCAAAGACCAACCTCCTTCTCTTAGTTGAGATAGGCTCGCTGGATCGAATTGGGAGAGATGCCACAACAGTGCACACCTACAAATAATATTTGATTCTCCGATCAACGCCTGAACTTCACGGCCTCCTCTCATCGGGCAATTTATAAGTTCATCACCCAAAGGTTGTCCCTCTTCCTCGACGCATAACCTTTTCAAGGCTCTTTCCCTTAGCAAAGGTCAATATCGGCTTCTCCTCGCCCCTGTGAGTAGACTCCGAAAGACCCGCCTTTGGCTACGGGCCCTTTGCCGCTGCTCGGGCCGGAGATTTTCTTTGCTCCTACCTCTGAGGGAGCCCCACTGGATACTTGGCCCCTAGTCTTCAAGAGAGCTTTCTTCTTCTGTTTCTTGGCTCGTGAAATAGCTCTCATTCTATAAGCAATATCCACTCCTTTATCGGGAAGGCATTTCGCCACCTAACAATTAAAGAGAAGAAATTGTTAATTCCCCGAATCCAAAGGAATCAATGGATCGATGAATAATGTGAGAAGACCTAGGTGCCCCTACCCATAAAGGTGTAATATAAATCGTTGTCATGAAGTTGTCGATCGGTTAAAAATTCATTAAGAGGACCGAGATGAAGCCCCGGTAACTTCTTCAATTTCTTCACTTCATCGGGATTAAGTTTTTCCCTAATCGCTATGTGGGTCCAAGGAACACCCCACTTAATGGGAAAATTTCAGTCCTCGCCAAGTAGAGACTTAAGAAGAACTTGCTCTTCCAATTCCTTAATAATAGAATCGAGGATGGAACCCGTAAATTGCCTCTACCTTGCTTAGTACAAAAAATAATACCAACTGTGATTCCTATCCTTGTTCAAGCTAAAGAGAAGGTTGAAAAAGATGAACAGAAGGCACAAGGTTGTTCTCGAGACAAAGATTATCACAAAACCGCATAAGATCCCTCCAAGAATTAGGGGACAATTAAGAAGGACACACATTATAGAAGGAAAATATCAACATAGATTTGAGGGAAAATGAAGTCTCCAGGTGGTCGGCAAGCAAAGCGCCATAATAAACCACCGTGTCTCCTCCTCGAGACGCGACAAGCCCGCTCAAGAGGAGTAGGGACTTTGTAACTAAAAAGGGAGATAGATAATCTATAATGGTCCACGAAGCTTCTCAATCACATCCGGCTGTTTATTAGCATAAGAGCAAGAGTTCAAACAAGCTCTTAACTCTTTAATTTTCGACTCAACTTTATTCTCGCATTTAATTTGACGAAGAACATCAGAAGAAGAAATCTCAAGAACAGTTCGAGATCCCATACCTGAGACAATGCACTCTCTTGATAATCAGAGCTCTTAGAAAGGAAGAAGAAGATCTCGCATGCAAGACACAAGCACAAGATAAAGAGAGGAACACCGCCGTAGTAAGGTTTGAAAAACCCTTCAATTACGAATCTTCTACAGGTGTAAATCGGTTTTAACGGTCTCGATTCTTGACATGTGGAACGAGGATCAGTTAACCTATTATTACATAAAACGACCCCATACTGCCGATACACCCCTTGATCTTTCCTCGAAAAGTGTGCCCAAGAACTAAAATGACGGGTAATAAAATGATCAAGGTAAAAGACCCGATTACCCATCAAGAACTTATGCCTCAAAAATCCATAAAGCGGTTTCATCGAACTCAAAATGATCATCGCTGGATACATGGCCATGAATATGAAACCACTAAGAGTATGTTATGAATAAATAACTTGAGAATGCACATCGGAAGGAAAAACATTTTTATTGAGATAATTGTATGCTTAGCTTCCATCGCAAGCATACTTGAGGGGGACTTGTGATAGGGAGAAAGATGGTGAGACACGGAGCCGATCGTCAGCCATCCACGCGTCGATATATTAAAGGATCCCTCATTAAGATTGGGCGGCCTATATTGAACAAATTTCATATCACAACAAATCCATCTCTTCTTGCACCATATCGGATCGGCCCCTCAATATCGTGGATACAATCACAACGCATCGTATCAAAGTTAATAATTTAAACATCAATGCAAAGCATATATCTAAGACAACACCGACTCATCAACCGAAACACTCCTCACTTCTTCCACCTCCTATTACATTCTCAACACATCGCAATAATGTTAATTATTACAAGAAACCTTCTAGAAGGGGTTTGTCGTCGCCAGGCTGGCCTTTTAAAAGGATTACAGCTGTCAAACAGCTCAGATCTAGCTGGATGCTTAGCAGGAGCCTAGCTGGAGGCTTAGCTGGAGGAGCACATGGCCTAATTCAATGAGACACGTGTTGAAATACCAAGCTTCTTCTCCAAGCCACCGAAGCCTATAAAAGGCAAAGTGACCTCACTCATTTGGGACGAGAGAAAACAGATAGCTTAAGCTCGCTTTCTGAAGATTGATCCACTTTTTTCCTTTTCCACTTGTAAAATGGCTTTCGAGTGACCAAATATATGAGAATTTTCCCCTTTCATCCGTGGTTTTTTCCCTTACCAAGGGTTTTCCACGCTAGATCTTTTGTCTCCTCTTCTTGTTCGATTGATTTTCTTTTTCACTTTCTTATTGCTCAAAGCCCTCGCAAATCAAACAAATTCAACCGTCAGACTTGGAATTGGGATTGATCTCAAGGTAAACCTAATTTCATTGTACCAACATATATATATATATATATATATATATATATATATATATATATATATATATATATATATATATATATATATATATATACACTTCGAGCACATTTAAAGTTGATTATATAATTGTTCACTTCTTAGGTTGTAGTCACATGCCAAGTTTAATCCCTAATCGATAGTTATTGTACATACATATAAGCTCTTCACTATGTATGAATACACTAAGACATATCTAATTCTGCTAGGACCTAAAGCCATGACTACACATTCATGCACACTTAACTTCTCAGCCTTCAACTCTAATCACAAAAATGAGTACACAAGAGTGCATTGCTTTATTAATACCCTCATCTCTTATTCTAAACTTTAACAGTTAACTCCTTTGTTTCTATAATGATGTTAAGGTTTAGCAACTCTTAACTTCCAAACAACCCTTACATGCTATTATTAAATAGTCCACTAACCCAACCATGCAATCCCTTCTCTAACTGGTCAACAAGCATGCACATGTGTTATCACTTTCATTAATCTAGGCCCAACAGTGATTCTCAAACAATGTCCTTTATTATCATACAAATGTGATATCTTTCTGCTTTAAAATCCATGCACTAGCACACACATAATCCTTTAACTAAGTTCTCATCTATACAGATATGAGAAGAATGGATGTTAAAAGCAAGGAGAGGTACTCACTGACTACGATCTCGCTACGATGTGCCGGTCTCCACCTCCTATAGCCTCACTTGCCGCCGTCCAAACGTGAGTTACTTGGCAGTAACCCGGCGTCGAAGCTCGATTGGTGATGGTGTTGTTCGGTGGTCCGAACGTTAAGCCTTTCGGGCCTCTCCGGCCTCCCTTCTTGTTAACCTCTCTGAAGTTGGAAGCCCAACTCTTCCTCTCTCTTTCACTCGAGAAGAAGAAGAGTGCACTGTTCTCTATGTTTATCGTCTCAGTTGGAAGAATACCAAAGACCTTGGAGATGAAGAAGCTTATGTTTCTTATGCTTTGAGACATCGGGTTGAGGGTTCGAGGGACAAGACCCATCACTGCCTACCTACTCCGTCGAGGTACAATAGCCCAACGACGCATCCCAAATGAATTTGCCTCTGGATTCAGATATAGAGAGGTGTAGGGGATTAAAGGAGAAGTCACTTATCTCTCCTCGAGTCCAACCCCTCTCCCAAAGTGAACAAATGGTCAGCGTCCACGTGTAAAAAGTCATGCATAGTTTTATGCTTTGCCCAAACGCCTCTTGTTTCTTTTAAATAACACATGCAAGACCTTCTCTCACCAAGCTCAGTGAGAAAGGCACACAATTGCATGTTAGCCCTCAGGTTTTTCACATTTTATTCAAGTCACACATGCATGAATCCACATGGTTCTTTTAAAATTATTATACAAACCTATGCTTATTCTATTTATGAGAAAGTGCATCTTTGCACTTTAGTCCTCCATTCTTATGTTATTTCTTCTAGATGCTTCCTTACTTAATCTCTATAAGAAGCCTTTACTATGCAATTAAATCCCGATTAATAACTCATATTAATCCAAACAAGGGATTTAATTACTAAGCATAATTAGAGGAATAATTAGGGGATTTAATTCAGTCGTAAAATATAGTGGCTCTTACATATACAAAAGCAATTAAAGAATTATCCAAGAACTTATATGAAAAAAAAAAATCTATTTTAAAAAGTTTAATTCCCTTTTCCATTTCTTATTTTCTAACCCTATCCCGCTTAGTATGGAGTTCACCCCTTTTTCTCAATTTCTCCTGCTCTCTTCTTTATTCGCTCAAATCATTCCTCACCCAGCTTCCTCGGGAGCCTGTAGAGGAGCAAATCGTGAGGAGCTTCCTCGCCATTCAAATTGCTGCTCCAACCTCAAGCAAGTTTGTATTTTTCCTGAATTTTGTGTATGTTTTCTTTGTCGTAGTTACATCTTGTTTCATACCATGTTATTTGTCTTTTCGATAATTTACCAAGATGGCATCACTCACATTATATGGACAAATATCTTATCAAGAGGAAGACAATTTTGGAGCGAATCCATATAGTATCAATACTAGTGATTCTCAATCTTAGTGCAAAGAAAGATCGCGGTTAAAATTAAATATAGATAATCTTCTTCTCAATCCCGCAATCTTTTAATCTCATCTTTAGTTTTCTCAAGTGATGTGTAACTCCTTTATGCTCTCGACAATCACTTGAGAGACATACATTATTGATTTAAAGATCTCATGATGAGTTTTAAAAAGCCTCAAAAGTGTATTAAATCAGACCTTTCTTATATAAAAACCTCGGCTGGAGACAAAGAAGCACATTATGTACCCAAGTTGGTGTACTCTGCAGGAAATTAGATTTGATATTACATGTTTCCTACTACATCGGGCTTGAAAAGAGTTTTTCTACAAATGCAAGATTGCAAAAATCGCCATGCTAAACCAAATGGGTGGGATTATTGGATGAAATGATTGTTAGATTCCTTACATAGAAAAAGATATATTTTTGTAGTATTAATAATAAAAAAATCTTTGCATCAAGCTTTCAAACTACATGAAAAATAATATACAAAGAGCAATTGTAATATGTTACTTCATATGACAAAAACTTTTTATGTATTTGCTGCTCTTTCATTATATTCTTTTTATAGTTAATATTAATTTATGCTTCTTCCCGCCCGGCAAGAAAAATCTTTTGATCCGGCCCACATGATGCTTTTATTACCCTCCTCGCCAGAAGTTTCATCGTGCGCGCTACTTTATTAGCCTTTTTTTAATGCCACCTAGCTGAGTTAAAAGCTTTAATTTTGAATATTATCTCCCTTTACTCTTATATATATGCTAACCAAATGCTTTTTTCCAATCATTTGGCATCTTGCCCCTCTTAGTGATAGAGTTAAAAAGTCTTTCTTGGTTAACCCGTATGATATATACTTCCACTTCCAAGACACTTCCAAACTTCAATTCGATACTCATCCCACTACGACTCTTCCCAGCCTTTCATCTTTTCAATGCCTCCCTTGACCTCAATACTAGGCCCGGGATTCTAATGCGTGGTCTAGCTACTAAATTCCTCCTCTATCGCTGGATGCATAAAGATTTATAAGGTTATCCCTCACAATCTTGTATCAGTTGAATAGGTGATCAAAGTAGCTTCTTCATTTCTCCTTTTTTGATTTCCCTTATTTTTGCTTCAAGCACTCTATTGAGATTCATCCTTAATTCAATTTGACTTCGGGTTCAGTCTTTTCCTTTTTTATCCCTTTAGTCTGTATGTTATCTTATACATTTCTTTTTATCCCTAACTTTTGGTACAAATTAGCTGCAAAGATACTTACTCCTCTTTAACCTCACTAATCAGCTTTCTTAGCCTCTATTTTGCCCCTTCCTTATATTGCTTTTAGAGACTCTCATCATCCTTAGTTGTGGGTAGGTATAACTTCCTATACTAATATCTTTTCTATTTAATAACCTTTTGTACCTCATCATTCCCACTACCATGTATTCATGTGGATTAAGGTCCTAGTTCCTTAGAGACCCCTAGGATTCCTTACGCTTCTACCTTCCTCAATACACGCATCATTTGTCATCTCCCTTCCAAGCTGAGGTGTTTTGATATCAACTTCTTATATAGCTAACTCTCTCTCCTCCTCCCATATTTTATTATTAAACAATAATTGGCTTCAGTCCCTTTTTAAAGTTCCCCATCATCATCTTAATCTTTTTTTGAGTAATATTCCCTTTCTTTTTTCACTTATATCCAAAATGATTTTTTTTAAAAAAATAAATTTCAATTTCTCTAAATAGCTTGTTTGATTTATATACCATCAATAATTCTTTTTAATGAGAATATAAGTGTATGTAAAAAAAAATGTATTGGAAACACTTAGAAAAAAAAATATATCTCTGTATTTTATGGCTAGTTAAAAAATAAAAAAATAAAAGACAATTTTTAAAAGTTTGT